>OX352763.1:88670177-88923075 GCA_947095585.1 Nephrocerus scutellatus | reverse complement strand
GCCATACGGACAAACAGCAGAATACAAAGGACAGAATTACACTTGATGCAAAAAAATAATTTATAGAATGTTCGATGAAAAAAAAACGGGTTGTGGTAGTCGATCAATGAGGGAGATAGGAGTCGAAAACTAGCTACTAGGAAGTTAGTTGAATTTTGATCTTCAGCGGCGATAGGTTTCAAGCCAAATAATTTTCGGCGATAGGTTTCAAGCCAAATAATTTTGCGAGAAAAGTTAAAGGAAAAAGAAAAATTTCTTTAAGAGCAGACGCCATATATATAAAATTAAAGGAAGCTTAAATGCAAAACCTTTTTATTTGTGAAATTAGTGAAATTGAGTTGAATTTTGATCTTCAGCGGCGATAGGTTTCAAGCCAAATAATTTTGTGAGAAAAGTGAGAAGAAAAAGAAAAATTTCTTTAAGAGCAGCCGCCATATGTATAAAATTAAAGAAAGTTTAAATGCAAAAGTTTTATTGGTGAAATTAGTAGAATGAGAAGAATTGTGAATTTTTTTTAAAGGCCTTTTTTTTTGTGCAGCACAATTGGGGGTCAAAAGATTTAAAATAAAAGGAAATCTTCATCAGTGGAAAAAAAAGACGCCATTTTTTTTATAAAACTGGGAATCTACAAATCAAAGAAATTTTTACAAGCGGAAATCCCAATTCTTGAATGTGAAGTAGTGCAAATACGTTAATCGCCTATATTCCTTAATATAAAATCAAATCAAAGATTTAACAAAAAAAAAAAAGTAATTCAAATCAGAAAAATTTCTTTAAGTGGGAATAATAATTTTAAAGCGATAAAGTGCGAGTGCACCAATCTATTTTAGAACACGAAGTGTTGAACCATCAGAGTTAAAAACCTTAATTTTCACATAGTCTCTACCTAAAAAAACGAAGTGCGCTAAGTGTTAAAATAGGCGTCAGGCCTACCAAAGCTTAGTGGATTGAGATCACATATATTTATTTCAACAAAACAAAGGAGGGTGCTTCCCAAACAGTGGATCAAATTTTCTATTTAAGAGTATTTTCAATCGATTATTGAGTTTTAACCTTTCGGAGTTTCAGTTAAAATAAGAGTTTTTCTATTCAATCACGGGATATTAAAATCAAATTCTGCTCAAGTCTAAATTGAGTTGATATCCAATTTGAAATTGAGATTTTTTTGTACCTCTGAGTTTTTTTATTTTGAATTTAATTTAAATTTTGAGTTTTTTTGTAAATTGAATTTAAAATCGAGTTTTTTTTTTTGAGTTTTTATTGAATTTTTAAGTTACTTTGATTGTAAACTGCCTTTAGTAGTTCACAATAAAATTCCCACAACCTTGCTCAGGTATCAACGACATCATGGATGGCAGGATTTCATTGAGGAACACCAAGTAAGTGCCAATTGCTTAAATTTTCGGTAAATATACAGTATAGCGTACAACGGTATTTTAAAAACTTGCCACGCCCACCGCCCACCTCCCACCGCCCACATACCAAAAAAGTGGGCGGGGTGTGGCGCTAACGCCCCCTTTAGGTGAGAGGGGCTGTCAAAGTTTTGAGTATTTTTTTGAAAAATGCAATTTTCTAAGTAGTTTGTGGGGGATTTAGGGGTTAATTAGTACCATATAAAAGGTAATAAAAATACCGTTCGTTTGAAAAAAAATTAAGCCAATCAAACCCAATTTGGCAGACTTAGAATCAAAAAACTGACTTTTCCATAAAAGTTAAATAGTGGGCGTGTTTTTAGGGGGCGTGTGTAAATATTGGTATTAAATTAAAGGTGAATAATAGTTCTATACAGCCATACTATTTTTATGATCGTGGCCCAATTTTAACGGAAGGTGTATGAATTTGTATTTGGTTTATGATCAGTTTCATATGATTGAGTGGTATATCATATGAATGAGTTCTTTTCATACAAAAACATGTTTTTATATGAAAATGACAGTATAGCATACAAAGGGTTAGGGCTTTGGGACACATCTCTGCCGAAAACTCCCATGGAGCAGTTTTCAAAAATCGCCATCTGGTTTTGGGTTAACGCCCCCTTTCTGGGAACGGGGCTTCTAAAGATTGCATTTATTTTCAGAAAAGTGCGTTTTTCTCAGTGACGCGAAGGAAGTATGGGGGTTAATTGGTACCAAATGAAAGCTGCAAATTTTACCGACACAGCCATGCCATTTTTAGGGGCGTGGCTCTTTTATTTCATCAAAATGACAGTATAGCGGACAAAGGGTTAGGACTTTGAGACACATCTCTCTCGAAAGCTCCCAGGGAGCAGTTCTCGAAAATCACCATCTGGTTTGGGGCTCACGCCCCGTTTCTGAGAGAGGAGCTTCTAAAGATTGCATTTATTTTCAGAAAAGTGCGTTTTTCTCAGTGACGCGAAGGAAGTATGGGGGTTAATTGGTACCGAATGAAAGCTGCAAATTTTACCGACACAGCCATGCCATTTTTAGGGGCGTGGCTCTTTTATTTCATCAAAATGACAGTATAGCGGACAAAGGGTTAGGACTTTGAGACACATCTCTCTCGAAAGCTCCCAGGGAGCAGTTCTCGAAAATCACCATCTGGTTTGGGGCTCACGCCCCGTTTCTGAGAGAGGAGCTTCTAAAGATTGCATTTATTTTCGAAAATTGCTCCTATCTCAATATAAATTAATTGAGCGCACTGTATTTTACAGTGCGTGCATAATTTACAAAAAAACTTTTTAAAAGGAAAAACTCCTATCTCAATATAAATTAATTGAGCGCACTGTATTTTACAGTACGTGCATAATTTACAAAAACGCTTTTTAAAAGGAAAAACTCCTATCTCAATAATATGGCCACTTTTATAAAAACAGTATGGCTGTATAGAACTATTATTCACCTTTAATTTAATACCAATATTTACGCACGCCCCCTAAAAATACGCCCACTATTTAACTTTTATGTAAAAGTCAGTTTTTTGATTCTAAGTCTGCCGAATTTGGTTTGATTGGCTTCATTTTTTTTTTTCGAACGAACGGTATTTTTATTGTCTTTTATATGATACCAATTAACCCCCATACTTCCTTCGCGTCACTGAGAAAAACGCACTTTTCTGAAAATAAATGCAATCTTTAGAAGCTCCTCTCTCAGAAACGGGGCGTGAGCCCCAAACCAGATGGTGATTTTCGAGAACTGCTCCCTGGGAGCTTTCGAGAGAGATGTGTCTCAAAGTCCTAACCCTTTGTCCGCTATACTGTCATTTTGATGAAATAAAAGAGCCACGCCCCTAAAAATGGCATGGCTGTGTCGGTAAAATTTGCAGCTTTCATTTGGTACCAATTAACCCCCATACTTCCTTCGCGTCACTGAGAAAAACGCACTTTTCTGAAAATAAATGCAATCTTTAGAAGCCCCGTTCCCAGAAAGGGGGCGTTAACCCAAAACCAGATGGCGATTTTTGAAAACTGCTCCATGGGAGTTTTCGGCAGAGATGTGTCCCAAAGCCCTAACCCTTTGTATGCTATACTGTCATTTTCATATAAAAACATGTTTTTGTATGAAAAGAACTCATTCATATGATATACCACTCAATCATATGAAACTGATCATAAACCAAATACAAATTCATACACCTTCCGTTAAAATTGGGCCACGATCATAAAAATAGTATGGCTGTATAGAACTATTATTCACCTTTAATTGAATACCAATATTTACACACGCCCCCTTAAAACACGCCCACTATTTAACTTTTATGGAAAAGTCAGTTTTTTGATTCTAAGTCTGCCGAATTTGGTTTGATTGGCTTCATTTTTTTTCAAACGAACCGTATTTTTATTGTCTTTTATATGATACCAATTAACACCCATACTTCCTTCGCGTCACTGAGAAAAACTCACTTTTCTGAAAATAAATGCAATCTTTAGAAGCCCCGTTCCCAGAAAGGGGGCGTTAACCCAAAACCAGATGGCGATTTTTGAAAACTGCTCCATGGGAGTTTTCGGCAGAGATGTGTCCCAAAGCCCTAACCCTTTGTATGCTATACTGTCATTTTCATATAAAAACATGTTTTTGTATGAAAAGAACTCATTCATATGATAAACCACTCAATCATATGAAACTGATCATAATCCAAATACAAATTGATACACCTTCCGTTAAAATTGGGCCACGATCATAAAAATAGTATGGCTGTATAGAACTATTATTCACCTTTAATTTAATACCAATATTTACACACGCCCCCTAAAAACACGCCCACTATTTAACTTTTATGGAAAAGTCAGTTTTTTGATTCTAAGTCTGCCGAATTTGGTTTGATTGGCTTCATTTTTTTTTCAAACGAACCGTATTTTTATTGTCTTTTATATGATACCAATTAACCCCCATACTTCCTTCGCGTCACTGAGAAAAACGAACTTTTCTGAAAATAAATGCAATCTTTAGAAGCTCCTCTCTCAGAAACGGGGCGTGAGCCCCAAACCAGATGGTGATTTTCGAGAACTGCTCCCTGGGAGCTTTCGAGAGAGATGTGTCTCAAAGTCCTAACCCTTTGTCCGCTCTACTGTCATTTTGATGAAATAAAAGAGCCACGCCCTTAAAAATGGCATGGCTGTGTCGGTAAAATTTGCAGCTTTCATTTGGTACCAATTAACCCCCATACTTCCTTCGCGTCACTGAGAAAAACGCACTTTTCTGAAAATAAATGCAATCTTTAGAAGCTCCTCTCTCAGAAACGGGGCGTGAGCCCCAAACCAGATGGTGATTTTCGAGAACTGCTCCCTGGGAGCTTTCGAGAGAGATGTGTCTCAAAGTCCTAACCCTTTGTCCGCTATACTGTCATTTTGTTGAAATAAAAGAGCCACGCCCCTAAAAATGGCATGGCTGTGTCGGTAAAATTTGCAGCTTTCATTTGGTACCAATTAACCCCCATACTTCCTTTGCGTCACTGAGAAAAACGCACTTTTCTGAAAATAAATGCAATCTTTAAAAGCTCCTCTCTCAGAAACGGGGCGTGAGCCCCAAACCAGATGGTGATTTTCGAGAACTGCTCCCTGGGAGCTTTCGAGAGAGATGTGTCTCAAAGTCCTAACCCTTTGTCCGCTATACTGTCATTTTGATGAAATAAAAGAGCCACGCCCCTAAAAATGTCATGGCTGTGTCGGTAAAATTTGCAGCTTTCATTTGGTACCAATTAGCCCCCATACTTCCTTCGCGTCACTGAGAAAAACGCACTTTTCTGAAAATAAATGCAATCTTTAGAAGCTCCTCTCTCAGAAACGGGGCGTGAGCCCCAAACCAGATGGTGATTTTCGAGAACTGCTCCCTGGGAGCTTTCGAGAGAGATGTGTCTCAAAGTCCTAACCCTTTGTCCGCTATACTGTCATTTTGATGAAATAAAAGAGCCACGCCCCTAAAAATGGCATGGCTGTGTCGGTAAAATTTGCAGCTGTCATTTGGTACCAATTAACCCCCATACTTCCTTCGCGTCACTGAGAAAAACTCACTTTTCTGAAAATAAATGCAATCTTTAGAAGCCCCGTTCCCAGAAAGGGGGCGTTAACCCAAAACCAGATGGCGATTTTTGAAAACTGCTCCATGGGAGTTTTCGGCAGAGATGTGTCCCAAAGCCCTAACCCTTTGTATGCTATACTGTCATTTTCATATAAAAACATGTTTTTGTATGAAAAGAACTCATTCATATGATATACCACTCAATCATATGAAACTGATCATAATCCAAATACAAATTGATACACCTTCCGTTAAAATTGGGCCACGATCATAAAAATAGTATGGCTGTATAGAACTATTATTCACCTTTAATTTAATACCAATATTTACACACGCCCCCTAAAAACACGCCCACTATTTAACTTTTATGGAAAAGTCAGTTTTTTGATTCTAAGTCTGCAAAATTTGGTTTGATTGGCTTCATTTTTTTCTTCAAACGAACGGTATTTTTATTGTCTTTTATATGATACCAATTAACCCCCATACTTCCTTCGCGTCACTGAGAAAAACGCACTTTTCTGAAAATAAATGCAATCTTTAGAAGCTCCTCTCTCAGAAACGGGGCGTGAGCCCCAAACCAGATGGCGATTTTCGAGAACTGCTCCCTGAG
The DNA here is from genome assembly GCA_947095585.1 of Nephrocerus scutellatus. NCBI lineage: Eukaryota > Metazoa > Arthropoda > Insecta > Diptera > Pipunculidae > Nephrocerus > Nephrocerus scutellatus. The sequence continues at coordinate 88,916,991 of OX352763.1, read as the reverse complement.
AGCTTTCGGGAGAGATGTGTCTCAAAGTCCTAACCCTTTGTCCGCTATACTGTATTTTAGCCAAATTTTCTTTATATACACCAGTTTTTTTACTACTAAGCGCAGTATATATATATAAAATAAAAAAAAAAAATAAAAAGGATAAAAAAACAGTCTTTTTTAAATAGCTTTTTATGAATAAAGATAATAAGGACCGCCCGTCCGACGAGCTAAGCCGAGCAACCGCGAGCGTGTCGCGACGTCCTTGCCAGTGGCAGAACCCCTAGTGGGACCTCGCTCCATAACAAGCGCGACCATTTTTTAGCTAGTTGTAACGGATAAAAATAAGGTTAATAAGCTGGTACAGCAAGTTAGACGAACAATTAGGGAACTTAAAGATTCTGAAATTAATTCATTTTTACAAAACACGGAGTACTCGCTCTGGAAAGCCACTAAGAAATGAAAGAGACTAATCATTCACATTCCTCCAATCAAACAACTGGATGGAAAGTTGGCAAAAAGTAACAAGCAAAAAGCTGAAAGATTTGCAGAGTATTTGGAAGAAATTTTTCAACCAATCCCAGGAGAGCATGACGATTTTCTTGCAAAAAAAGGGTCAGGATTTGAATTGATAATTGGTGATATTCTCAAGCAACTCCCAGAAAAAGGAATCGCGAAGCTTACATGCATCATCAACACTGCATTAAAATTAAAATACGTTCCACAGTTATGGAAAGTAGCTGAATTTAACATGATAGCCAAACCGGGAAAACCACCTCACGAAGCTTCATCCTATAGGCCAATTTCTTTGCTGCCTATAATGTCTAAACTTTTTGAAAGACTGCTTTTAAAAAGGCTGCTACCAACTATAGAGCGGAAACATATTATTCCAGACCACCAATTTGGCTTAAACAGTTAATGCTTCTAGAGCTGCCCGGCATATCTTTTGAGGAAGGAGTCCTCGAGTGCCTGACAGCTCCCCACTACATCGACCGATTTTCGCGACGATGTTACCAGCAGCCCTGGATGTACAAGTGGGCGAAGACCTAGGTCAACAACCTCTCGACCCCCAAGGTTTTGCCTAGAGTTTCCGAGGTTCGACAAGGTCCCCCTCTAGATGACCGGTGGAATATATCCCCGAGCAACCTGGTAGACCCGTGTGTCGACACCCGGAACTCCAAAAAATTAATAATGAAAATATAATATAATTAAATAAAATTAAATAAAATAGAAATATTTAAGTAAATATATGTCTAAAAAACCCACCCAAGAAATCTATTATAATCCTATCATTATCAGAAGAGAACTACACAACCGCTTGGTCCACCCTGCAGGATCGATACAACAACGTTCGAATTCTGACATCAACACTTATACAAAAAATACTTGGGCAACCCAACCAAACACAAGCTCAACCATCAGCGGCTGCTATCAAGGCTCTACACGATACCACTCATGAGTGCCTGCTAGCGTTAGGTAATCTAGGCATTAATACCTCAACGTGGGACCCTATTCTACTACACTTGCTAGTTAACAAACTAGAACAGAGTTCCAGGGGCCTCTATGAACAATCTCTTAAAAGACCTAAAGAACTCCAGACAGTGAAGGAATTTTTGACTTTTCTGAAAAACCAATTTCAATTGCTAGAGGCTATCGGACACAAGAAAAAAGAAGGATATCCACGAACTTGTGCTACAGCAGCATCGGAGCAACGGCTCAAAAATATCTGTAAATCTTGTGGAAAGGGAACTCATCCCTTGTATGCCTGCAATCAATTTTTGCAACTAAAATCTGCTGCTCGGATACAATTGGTACAAAAGGGCAAGTTATGTCTGAATTGCTTAATTGCATGTTGCTAAGAATTGCGTCTCGCGGAGCTGTATGAAGTGCGACAAAAAACACAACACACTTCTTCATCTCGAAAGCAATAAAGAATCATGTACCGATAGCAATCTCGTGAACCAAGAGCCGAAGACGAATTCATCGGTAACGTTAGCAGCATCCAAGGAGCGAGAAAGACAACAATACGTACTGCTCAGTACAGCCATGATACGCATAGTTGCTAACAATGGGCAGGTGATGGAATGTAGTGGTATATTGGATTCTGGCTCTCAAGTAAATTTGATTACCGAACGATTGGTGAAGAGATTAGGACTTCGCACAAGGACAGCATCAATCAGTATTCAAGGCATTGGAAACGAAAAAAGAGAATCCCATCACCGCATTAATGCTAGCATTCAGTCAAGAATTAATGGCTTTAGTGCTCGATTGTAAGCATTTGTTTTGCCGCACATCATTTCACCACAGCCTTCTCAATTTTATAACATTTCATCATGGGGAATACCAAACAACATTCCACTCGCCGACCCAGCATTCCATCGTCCAGACAAGATTGACATCCTACTTGGTGCCGAATTCTATCATCAGTTGCTTTCCATTGGGCAGATACGTCTTCAAGATGACCTACCTACTCTCCAGAATACCGTCTTTGGTTGGGTATTGGCTGGAAGGGTAGGCGAAGCACAACTCATAACAGCAGCATGTGGAATTTCCACTTACAACGACAATGATCTACACCAAATGGTCGAACGTTTATGGAGCCTCGACGAGGTACAACCAGTACGAACTCATTTATCCAGAAATGAAGAGTTGTGTGAAGCACACTTTGCACAAAACACCCGAAGGGGTAGTGACGGGCGCTTTATTGTGAGATTGTCATTCTGTGAAGACACACGTAGACTTGGCGAATCTCAAGAAATTGCATTGAACAGGTTCCTAGCCTTAGAGAGGAGACTATCCCGAAACCCGGAGTTGAAGACTCAATACATACAATTCATGGACGAATATGAATCATTGGGTCACATGACAAAAATCAATATCGGTGACATTATATCGCCACATTACATCATTCCTCACCATTGCGTGTTGAAGGCCGACAGCGGCTCTACCAAGCTTCGAGTCGTATTTGATGCATCATCAAAGACAACATCAGGACTTTCCCTAAACGATGTCATGTACACGGGCCCAACAGAGCAGGGTGAACTATTTTCACTTTTACTTCGATTTCGATTGCCCAGGTTTGTCTTTTGCACTGACATCCAAAAAATGTACCGGCAAATACTTATGCATCAAGATAATAAAAGGTACCAAACCATTATCTGGAGAAAGAGTGAAAACGAGCCTTTACAGTACTATGAACTCAACACCGTAACATATGGTACAAGAGCGGCACCTTATCTAGCAACAAAGTGCCTACAACAACTAGCTAAAGAAACATCCGATACATTTTTATTGGGATCTCAAGTTCTCCTCAACGATTTTTATGTAGATGACTGTCTTACTGGGACTGACAGCCTATCAAACGCTATCGAAACGAAGAATCAACTCACGCACATATTAGAGGGTGCAGGATTCAAATTACGGAAGTGGTGTGCCAATCATCCACAACTGCTCGAAGGAATTGCAAGGGAGGATCAAGAAATCAACCTTGACCTGGAAGACGAAGACAACGCATCAATCAAGGCGCTTGGCCTCACATGGCATCCGAAGACAGACAATTTTCGTGTGAAAACTCAATTGAACTCTACCAGCCGGGTCACAAAACGAATTGTCACCTCGGATCTTGCGAAACTATTCGATCCCTTGGGCGTGATGGGTCCAGTAGTTGTAACTGCAAAAATATTTGTTCAAGAGCTATGGAGATTAAAATTAGAATGGGACGAAGCATTACCCGCCGAACTACATACAAAATGGATATCATTTCGAAACAACCTAAAGGAGTTAAATGATTTTCAATTTCCACGACATATGTTCGGCAGTAACGTATCAACAGTCATACAAATCCACGCGTTTGCCGATGCTTCCGAAAAGGTATATGGAGCAGTGATATACCTACGAGCAAAATTGAAAGATGGAAGAACGATAGTAAGATTGTTATGTTCAAAATCGCGAGTCGCCCCATTAAAGAAACAAACCTTACCACGACTAGAACTATGCGCTGCAGTTCTAGCGGCCCAACTCACTGCAAGAATCAAGGATGATCTGAAAATTAAAACCGTACCGACATTTTTATGGACAGACTCAGAGATTGTCCTGGCCTGGATTAATTCTCCTTCATCGTCGTTCCAAACATTCGTGGCCAACAGAATCGCTACTATTCAGGAAAATTCACTTCCCGACCAATGGCGTCATGTGGCATCCAAGCACAATCCTGCCGACGTACTATCAAGAGGATTACAACCAGATAAATTACCACTATGCATGCTGTGGTTTTACGGACCCATGTTTCTACATGGAAAGGAGGACTTATGGCCAGGAAAATACGTTAAGGGGCTGGCCATCCTTGAAGACACAGAGAGAAAACGAAATTTGCCAATTGTAGCAACAGCAACCCATACTGAGGATCAAGAATTAATATACAAAATCAACCACCGGAATTCATTTGCAGTACTTCAGAGAATTGTTGGATACATACTACGCTTCATCAAACACGCGAATTCTCCGAAACTTCAACGACAAGACGAGATTACCTTGACTCCCCAAAAACTAAATGATTCATTAGTTGTCATAACCCGAGCAATACAAGCATGCGACTTTAAGCAAGAAAGTCATGATCTAAAAACTTATAAAGAACTAAAACGAACAAGTCACCTTTCAAGTCTTGCCCCATTTTTAGACGATAAGGGAGTTATCAGAGTAGGAGGACGATTGGAGTCATCAGCACTATCATATGACGCAAAACATCCAATGCTTCTACCGTACAACGATCCATTGGCAAAACTTTTATTGAAAGGGATTCATGAAAGGAATATGCACTGCGGACCTCAGACACTTTTAGCTCATGCTAGGCAACGATGGTGGCCTATCAAGGGAAAAATAATGGCCCGCTCAATAGTACAACATTGCATAAAGTGCAGTAGAGCTAAACCCCAATTGCTCAAACAAGTAATGGGCAATCTTCCTTCGCCTAGAATTACACCAGCAAGACCTTTCATTAACTCAGGAGTCGATTATTGTGGTCCATTTTGGATCCATTATAAAATTCGCGGGAAAAGGCCTCATAAGGCATACGTAGCACTATTCTGCTGTTTCACCACCAAGGCTGTTTACTTGGAACTTGTCAGCGACCTAACCACTGAAGCGTTTCTTGGAGCATTGAGGAGATTTATTGGCCGCAGGGGACACTGTCAAACCCTTTACTGCGACAACGCAACAAACTTCGTGGGAGCAAACAATCAGCTGGCAGATTTAAAAACAACACTTTATTCGGAAACCGCACGGAAAACAATCATCAAGGAATGCAGTGACAGGGCGATTCAATTCAGCTTCATTCCACCGATGGCACCTCATTTCGGTGGTCTTTGGGAGGCAGCCGTAAAATCGGCAAAACACCTGCTTATAAGAAGCGTATCGACAGCCTCGCTGACTTACGAAGAACTTGAGACAGTGCTAGAGGCCATCTTAAATTCAAGACCTCTCACACCGATGTCCAGTGACCCGAACGACATCACCGCTCTAACTCCGGGACACTTTCTGATTGGAGAGCCACTGACGGCCCAAATTGATGCCAACGCAGCATCTACAAAACAAACTCTATTGACCAGATGGAACCTAGTCTCTCATCTCAAATATGAGTTCTGGAAGCGATGGTCACAGGAATATCTGAGTGAACTGCAATATCGTCATAAGTGGAAGGAGTGTTCCAAGAACATCAAAGTGGGAGAAATTGTCATCATTAAAGAAGACAATGTTCCACCCTTGCAATGGCCACTTGGACGAATTGTCAAAACTTATGAGGGCGAAGATGGATCTGTACGCGTTGTGGACTTCAAAAGTGCAACTGGAGTTTGGAAACGTCCAATCCACAGATTGGCACCGCTACCAGTTGAAGACAACGACGAACATCCTGAGTTCCACTTAAAGCAGCAGAGCTCAGAGGATTCTGCAACAACGGAACCAACAACAATACCCACAAAACGACGAAAGACATCGAGTGGCATCAACCTCACATCCTTGCTAACCATCATGTTAATATTACCAATTGTATGTGCAGACAAGATCCAGATTTCGAAATTCAATTCAAGCCTTGGAATTCACTTCGAAGGAGTAGGGTCCGTAAATAGAGCAACAAGTGAATGGGACTTTATTATCTATTACCAACTGGACCCAATAAGATCAGAATTTAGTGCCCTCTCAAATGGAACAAAACGATTGGAGCAGTTATGTCAAAAATTGCGGGAACAAGAACTATGCCACGATACACTCAACCAGTTTCACCACATCATAGACGAGCTACAATCCAAAGAAATCTTGCTATCAGCCAGACGAACCAAGAGGGGAGCGGTGAATCTGATAGGAAACATTGAAATTCGCTGTTTGGAGTTTTGGATTCAGAGTATGCAGAACAGATGTCGACTACGATAGACCAAGTAAAGGATAACGAAAATCATTTGCTTGGCCTACTGCGCAACCAAACATCCATAATTGACTCAACCATAAATTTACTAAAGAAAGGCGAGACAGCAACAAGTAAAAAATTCGATGCAATTGATAAACACTTGAATGAAATCACATCAAGAGTTCGGGAAAATTGCGAGGATGAGTTCCAGTTGAAGATATTCCAGGCGTTCCTATCAGTTGCCTCTCAACTAATCCTCATGATAGTGAACTTACAAAGGATGCAGACAGAACTATTAGATGTACTCTCTGAAACTCATCAAGGTAGAATTAGCTCTCTATTGCTATCAACAACACAACTTAAGGAAGAGTTGCAAACCATCAAGGCACACTTACCAGCGTATTTAGAAATTCCTACTGATGAAGATAATTTGCTGCAGTTGTACAAACTAATGACGGTTAAGGGTGGAATCACCAAAAATCATGTCGTTTTTAGAAATACACTCCCACTGGCAGATCAGGAGCAGTACGATCTATTCAGAATAAATGCCATTCCAAGTCTCATCAACAACACCATGGTTGCTAGTCGAACTTGTGCACCAGTATTGGCCATAAGCTCCCATCGCGACGAATACTTTCCAATAGATTCAACAACTCTAAGATCCTGCGTTAGCCTGAAGGACGAGCAATATCTGTGTTTCAATATTCAATCAAAATACAGGAATGGCGCAGAAGCCTGCTCATGTGAACTACGACTTCTCAACAACGAAACTCAATCAACATGTATGTTCGAACGGACGGAGAGTAAGTCGACATGGATTCAAATGGATCATAAAAACCAATGGATATACGCCACGTTAGCTCCAACTCGGCTTTCAGCAGTTTGCGATAGAGAATCGTCACAGTTTGTCTTAGAGGGTTCGGGAATGTTAACACTTCAACCCGAATGTATTCTTAGGCACAATTTCATCACCATCCATGGGCATCAAACGTTCTCCAGCACCATAAGAACATCATACACAAGTTTTACGAAGCTGTCAGAAGTCGCAGTAATTACGCAACTCAAGCCACTACTCACGGATTTCAACGCCAGTAGCTACGAAAATCAACTCAAAAAACGGACCATCATGATATGATTGCCCAGCAGAAGTTGTTTGAGCTGCCTCATAAGCTTCAAGCACACACTTATCACCATCTGACCATGGGATACCTGGCGCTAATATTTTCCATCTCGCTAATCATCTACGTCACCTGGAAACACATAGCACTCAAACCTACACCGAAACCTCAGCCGAAGCCTCGACACCAAGGGGAAGAATCAGACTTCACAGTTACGATTAATAAATAGTTAAATTATTATTTAACGGGGGGAGAATGTTAAGTGACGTCAAGAAATATGCAAGTATGCTGACACACAGCGGTTCGTTCATTCAAGCCAACGAACTTGTTGCTGATCTAGCAGTTGACCTGGAATCAGTTCGTTGGTTTGAGGTAACGAACTGTATTGACGATTCAGCATATCCGCACATTTTAATTTCTATTTGGGGTAATGAACTATATTGAAGATTCAGCACTTTGCACATTTTAATTTCTACCTAGGGCAACGGACTACATTCACGACGCAGCATATTTACTACTTTGTTAAATCTCTTTATTATTGTTTAGGTTTAGTTTATTATTCATTAATTGTAAGTTGCCTACGTAATGTATTTTTTGTATTGTATATAATAAGCTACCAATTCAATAAAATTGTGATTATTAATTACACCGTGGAAGAAAACGTTTTTTTTTCATTCTAATAATTATCCACTTCGAGTGTAACAAGTTCAAGTGCTTGTTATACATCAAATCCTTATTAAGTTTATTTGCTTGATAATAACTTAACATACTTATAGAACAATTGCAGGCAAACGAGTCTGTAACAAGAAGAAAGAAACTTGCGCAAATTGACAGGCTTAGTTGCACCACAGCGAGCAGCGGAAACCTCCGAAAAACCAATGAAGTGAGATGTAACTGGAAATTGACGAACGCAGACGTGACGCCAAGAATGATTGTGGGTTATGTTCAGTAACTCGAATACTCGACTATTACTAAACATAAATCTCCCGCTGGAACGAGTTTCAGAACAATGGAAGTAAGGCCAGTTTGGTAATTGGGCGCACAAAGTTTCCACGAGTCGTTCTTATGGTAGCAACTCTTGTTCTTTTGTCGGGTCCTGAATGAACCGTTTCAATTTTGCCTAACAGCCATTTTGTTGGAGGTAGATGTGGTTCCTTGACAACCACAACCTGTATGTCGACTTGCTTCGATTTTCATTTTGGTCGTTCTTGAAGATTGGTGATATATTCGATCTGCCATCGCTTCCAAAAACCTTGGACCATGCTCTGAAGAAGTTTCCAGTGGGCAAAACGATTGAACGGTACCTCCAACAGATTGGGCTCTGAAACTGCCGTATGAGGTTCTCCTATCTCCAAAAAATGAGAAGGTGTTAGAAGTTAGAGAATTTAAGTCAGTATCTGAGATTGCACAAAGAAGCCGCGAATTTAAGACTGCTTCTATTTCCGTAAACACAAAATAGAGTTCTCCAAATGTTAGAACTGAAGTACCGACCACCCGACGTAAATGCAATTTTGCAGATTTTACCCCGCTTCCCACAATCCACCGAAGTGTGGGGCAGATGGTGGGATGAAATGCCACGTAATTCCATCCATTGCCAGGGAGCTTTTGATGTCCTCGTTATGTGTCTGCGACAATACCACCCTTTGCATGTAATTAAGGATTCGGCGTGCACCTTGGAAATTAGTTCCATTATCCGTACATATATTTGAACATTTCCCCCACGGCGGGACACGAAGCGTCGTAGTGCAGCCAGAAATGGATCGGTTGTTAGGTCGCTTACTAACTCCAGATGAACTGCCTTGGTACACATGCACATGAACAACGCAAGATACGCCTTGGACGTCTTGGGATTCCGTCCTCGAGAAAGCCTGATAGTGAACGGGCCGGCGTAGTCACAACCTGCATTTATAAATGGTCGACTTTGTCGAACGCGTTCAGGCGGCAAGTACCCATGAGCTGATTGCGTGTGACCTTTCTTTGCAGGAAACATGCCCTGCATCGATGCACAACCGCGCGTACCAGGTTCCGACTTCCTAACATCCAGTACCGCTGGCGGACTATAGCGAATGTTTCGGACACTCCTGGGTGTAGGTACTTTTTGTGTATGTGGTTTGTTGATTTTGGTTTGACATCACGACTGCGGTTAAGTTGGCGAATTTCATTTCCGAACGAATGTTGTTGCACTAATTTGAGGATATGGTGTTCTGCCAGCTGAAGTTCGGAGACGGTTAACCCGCCCGTACACCTTGGATATCCTTTCGGGCGACAGTTGTTAGGAAAACGAACACAATACGCGACGTTACGCAAAAACCACGTCCACGATGATATTTTCTCAATTAAGCGATCAAAGACATTTATCTCAGCTGACGTTAAAAGGATCTATGTCTGTGGATGTCTTTCTTCTACTGCTATTTCCGGGCTATCAACTTGCTCTGCTGGTATCGTTGATGAAGGCCAATGATGATGTGGTAGCGATAGACATGCAGGTCCAGTCCACCAGAGCGAATGTTTGATTAAAGCTGATGGTAGTATTCCTCGTGACGCACAATCTGCCGGGTTAAACTCCGAAGCAATATGCTGCCAAGAATATCGTGGAATCATTTCTAAAATCGCGGCCGTTCTATTGGCAACAAATGTACTCCAACGACGAGGTGACGAAGACAACCAATGAAGTACTATTTGTGAGTCACACCAAGCAAACACCGGAAGGTTTGTTGACACGGACGACCTGATTAGCGTGACTAGACGAGACAGAAGTAATGCCCTGCAAAGCTCCTATCGAGGAATCGACATAGGTTTAATTGATGCGACCTTTGTCTTCGCAGCAACTATTCCGACCTTGATTTTATTATGAGCCACATTACCACGAGCGTACACCACTGCTGAGTAGGCCAACAATGAAGCATCTGAGAACCCGTGTAATTCAATGTCTTCTGAAGATAATGTTTCTTGGTACTTGTACCTTTTCAAAAAAATTCAATTCATGTTGGTAGCGCGACCACTTTTTAGCTAGTTGTAACGGATAAAAATAAGGTTAATAAGCTGGTACAGCAAGTTAGACGACGAAGTTAAGGAACTTAGAGATTCTGAAATTAATTCATTTTTACAAAATCTTAGCAACAATAAAAACACGGAGTACTCGCTCTGGAAAGCCACTAAGAGATTTGCAGAGTATTTGTAAGAAATTTTTCAACAAAACCCAGGAGAGCATGACGATTTGCCTAGCGAAGAACTAGCTGAAGAAAATGAAGAAATACGCACCACATCGTCATCTGAAGTAAGAAAAGAAATAAAATCTTTAAATGCGAAAAAAGGGTCAGGATTTGAATTGATAACTGGTGATATTCTCAAGCAACTCCCAGAAAAAGGAATCGCGAAGCTTACATGCATCATCAACGCTGCATTTAAATTGAAATACGTTCCACAGTTATGGAAAGTAGCTGAATTTAACATGATAGCCAAACCGGGAAAACCACCTCACGAAGCTTCATTCTATATGCCAATTTCTTTGCTGCCTATAATGTCTAAACTTTTTGAAAGACTGCTTTTAAAAAGGCTGCTACCAACTATAGAGCGGAAACATATTATTCCAGACCACCAATTTGGCTTTCGAGTGAAACATTCAACCATAAGTCAGGTACACCGAATAACAAACATTGTTGAAAAAGCGCTTCAAGAGAAAAAAGTTTGTTCTACAGTCTTCCTCGATGTAGCACAAGCATTTGATAAAGTTTGGCATGAGCGATTAGTCTACAAACTTAAAAAGATACTACCCAACGAACAGGCTGAAATTCTAAGATCCTACATTTCGGGCAGATACTTTCGCATAAAAGAGAAAGACACATATTCGGAGCTTAAATAAACCAAAGCCGGTGTACCCCAAGGGAGTGTTCTTGGGCCAATATTGTATCTCCTGTATACCTACGATATTCCAACACTAGAATACAATTCAATTGCTACATTTGCTGATGACACGGCTTTAATGGCAGTTGCGGAAAGTAATGTGGACTCAACTCGTAAACTACAAGAAGCGATCTCGCATATTCAAAATTGGACAAGAAATGGCGAATACGATTAAACGAATCAAAATCAGTACATGTTGATTTCACAAATAAAAAAATAGAGCATATACCAGTGTATATTAATAACCAAGCAATACCATACGCAAATTGTGCAAAGTATCTTGGTATGACTTTGGATGCGAAACTTCGATGGAAAGCCCATGTCAAGAAAAAAAGAGAGGAGATTGGTATTCGCAACAGAAAACTGTACTGGCTGATAGGAAGACAATATTGTCTATCAACAAACGATAAAATTTTGATTTACAAGCAAGTCATAAAACCCATATGGACTTATGGTATTCAACTTTGGGGTTGTACCAAAAAAAGCGACATTCAAATAATCCAACGATTTCAAAACAAGGTGCTAAGAAACATTGTAAATGCACCTTTCTATATTCGGAACGATGACCTTCACAGGGACAGAATCAAACCTTTTGAACTAGTGCATATATAATATAATCATGAATAGTAAAAGTTAGCTTCAAAGTTTAAACTTTTAATTTTGTATTTTTATTAAAAAAAAACAAAATTGCTTATTAGTCTAGGGACTAGATTGTAATATTTTACTAACATTACCAAGTGTTTTTCATTAAAAAAAAAAAAAGTTGTAACGGAAGTGGATCATCCCAACTGAGTTTAAGATCGGATGATCACAACTCCTGAAATAGCATTTTAAACAACACGACGGATGGGGCTAAAAGTCCAAAGGGATCAAATATGCGAGATATTTCCGACAGAAGCGAACGTCTTGTAGGTGTAGCGCACCCCCGAACACCAACACCGTCCATGCGAAACGAGTATTGGTCGGAAGTATGATTCCAGTGCATACCGAGGATTTTAACAGTGGATTTTGAGCGTTCCGTATCGAACCACGAAAATTCGCAGTCTTCTTTAGGCAACCGCGCGAGTAATGCCCAACAACTAGAATTCCACTTGCGCAACTCGAGCTTAGCATTTGACAATAAGGAAACGAGTTCAGCCTGAAGTTTAATTAACTCTTCAACTGAGTCTGCTCCGGTCATAACATCGTCTACATACACATTTTTCCATAATACGCGGGATGCATTTGGGAATTGCGTTTGATAGTCTATTGCTACAGTCATCATCGAGCGCTCAACACGAGCACACGCAGATCACGCATCATATCGTCAAGCTACCTGCTACCGATTGAAAAAAAAACCAAAACCAAAAGCGAGCATTTCGCTACCTGCTACTTTTTATTTTTTATTATTTCACTAATTATTTTTTAATTTCAGAAATATTTTTCCTTTCATTTCATATATATTTTCAGAAAAGATCTTCCTTTGATCAGCCCTATATAATGGGGAAAAAAGCAAAAAGGAAGGAAAAAGTAAACGAGGTCTTATCCTTAATTAAGGAACAAGTAACCAACCATGGTGGGGATTTCCTCTTGTCGTTGTACCGAAGGCTGGATGAAGTGAACCAGCTGTGCGATTCAGCGAGTTCAGAGGAGGAAACTATGAGCGTTGTCGAGGAATCGGATACTGAAGTGCCCGAATCCAGCAGTGGTGGAGAGGAAAACTCCAGCGACGAAGACAGTCGCAAAGCTTGGTCTTCTCCCGAAACCATGCCCGCAAAGGCAAAAAAAAGGAGGTTGTCTGGAAGTTCCAGACCATCATCGCCACCAACATCATCTTCTCCTGGAGTGGCTGCTGTTGATAAAAAAAATTGCTGTTGATAAAACAGCTTTACCAAAAGAGTCCCAAAAGGTCTCAAATAAGAAGGCACCACCACCAGTCGCTCCATCAAGCCAAAAATCCCAAACTACGGGACCAACAGCAAAACCTTTTGCCATGCCGCCAATAGTCTGCTTCAGACTAAGCGTCGCTGAACTATCAAAGTTCCCGAAGAGCGCCAACATTAGTTGGAGAATTCGCAACATCAACAGCAACAAATCAGTCGTTACGGCCATGAACAGAGATTGCCATCAGCTAATTAGGTCTTTCCTACAATCGGGAAAGACTGAATTTAACACTTATACTGCAAAGGAGGACAGGAAAGAAATGTTGGTCCTAAAGGGTATTCACCACTCCTTTGATGCTGAAGATGTCAAGGAAGCGTTGACGACAGAGGGTGTCCCTGTACTAGTGGTGACACCCTTCAAATCTCAAAGGACTGACAAGAAATTTAATCATTTCATTGTCGAGCTAGAGAAGAACTGCGATAAAGCGGCAGTTTGCTCAAAAACCCCTCTTTTGAACCAGTTGGTGCATTGGGAAAAACTAAAATCGGCGGGCATTACTCAATGCAGAAACTGCCAAAAATTTGGACATGTCGCAAGTAATTGCGGCATGAAATACAGATGCGTCAAGTACAAAGACGAGCACTTGCCTGGCCAATGCCCAAGAAATGCAGACAATATAAAAGACGACAACGTTTTCTGCACAAACTGCCAGAAAAATGGACATCCTGCAAACTATAAAGGATGTCCAAAATATAAGGAAAAGATGGCTGAAAAGCTTAAAACCGCACAAAAGAAGAAGGAACTACATAAATTCGCCCAGATGTCTGCTTCAAAAGTCAAAGTAAAGGGAGTAAGTTTTGCTAGTATAGCTGCTATGGGGACTTCGAGCAAGCCAGCAACGATCAGCAAGCCTCTAACAAGCAGCCATGCAGCATCAAACAGCAAACCAATAAAAAAGCCAGCCGTTAAACCTGTACCATCTACCGGAAAAGCCAACATCTTCGATGATACGGAAAGGCTATTTGGAGCTGACCTCTTTACAATTTTACAGAAGGCAAGAGAAGTCGTGCCTGCTAATTATAGCAGTCTTGATGACAGGTCCAAAACAACCGTTTTGGGTCGACTTATTTGTGAATTATGTTCACAATAAGCAGGATAAGTATATTCTCATATAATGTGAATTCCATTTATTCGTTAGCTAGGCGTATCACACTAACATTATTTATTAAAACTAATAAACCTGACATTCTTCTTTTACAGGAAACAAATCTCACTGGGAGAAATCCGTTCAGTCCAGTGGCAGTGGACGCTCTGGGACGGCGGTCCTTATCAGGAACACTATGGCAGGCGAAAAGGTCCAAATCAGTGGTCTACGTAGCATGGAAGCAACAGCTGTCAGCATTAAAGTCAACGAAGTGGAGACCTTGCTGGTGATATCGGTGTACAATCACTGTAACGCAACGAGGGAAGACATCCAACGGGATTTGCAAACTGTCTGCAACACCTCCTTTATACACACATACTGTTTTGTTGGAGGTGATTTTAATGCTAGACATACTCGATGGCAGGACGAAGTGTGCAATCACAAAGACATTACAGACTGGATGGACTTAAATCCGCATCAGCACACGATGGCTATAGTTTCACAGCCCCGGAAGACGTACCCTCGGACACCGTCAACTCTGGATTTCTTTCTGGCAACCACAAATTTCTTTAATATTCTCCCAGAATTAAGAAATTATTCCTGCTTGGCGCATGATAGCGACTCGGATCATATGGCCATAGAGCTTCGAGTGAGGCTGAACCAGAAAATTGTGCAAGTCACCCCAACACCTGAACTTCACATCAACTTTAAGAAAATAAACTGGAACCGGCTTAGATCAGAAGTTGAAGCTGAACTTCCTATTCCAGCGGCTTGCAGAAATCTGGAGAATACAGAAATTGATGATGCTATCAGAAATTTTGAGATTACAGTGAATTCAGCCATTAATCGGCAGAAAACAATTCGCACTAGCAGGGATCGCTTCCAACACTTGCCTGTGCATACACAGGCCATATATGCTCACAAGCAACGGCTTAGGAAACGCCTTCAGAGAATCTTCAATAGGACACTTAACACAGTCAACGACGAATACCTGTCTGTACTTTCGCAACTGCGTTGTACAGTTAACATGTGTCGTCAAGCTGTGCGGAGGTTTCAGGAAGATGAACTGACCAAACGGCTCCAGGACATCAAACCAGGCCCTGATGCTTTTAGGAAGCTGAACTCTCTGGTTGGAAAGCGTATTTCCATTCCAGAGATTATCACCATTGAAGATCGAACAGTATCCAGCGCTGCTGAGAAAGCGGAAGCCTTTGCCTGCCATTTTGAAAGGAGCTTTACGGACCGACCACCAACGCATCTTCCAGATTTCTTGGAAGAGGTTGAAAGTCTTGTAGAAGACACCACTTCTCCAGGAAATACTATAGTGCAGTTCAGTGAAGAAAATCGCGCCAACGCACCCGTAGACGTCGATATGTTCACCGGAACAGCTGTTGTCAATGATTTGATTATGAGTGGAAACTCAAAAAAATCATCAGGCACAGATGGGATTTCTAACTTTTTGCTTAAAAAGTTACCGGGTATGGCAATTTTGATGTTAACCATCATTTTCAATAATTGCCTAAACAATGGCTACTTTCCGGACAACTGGAAGGTGGCCAAGGTAGTACCAGTACCCAAGAAAACTGACCGCTCCAGCGTAACTGGTTACCGTCCAATAGCTCTACTGTGTTGTATCAGTAAAGTAATGGAATCATTGATCCGTAAAAAGATCAATACGTTTTGTACGGAAAGAAATCTTATTCCTTCCTTTCAGTACGGTTTCCGAGAGAAGCACTCTACGCTGCACCCTCTGCTGAAGCTTCACAGTGACGTCACCAAAGGACTGAACGTCAAAAGTAGTACAGTGGCCTGTTTGCTAGATATCGAAAAAGCTTTCGATAGTGTCTGGATAAACGGGCTACTGTACAAGCTTATTAGTTTTGGTTTCCCCAATTATATTGTAAAAATAATTAAAAATTTTCTTTTTAACAGGGTCTTCTTTGTACAGGTGTACGACCGCCCATCGACAAGGAAAAGGATCAAAGCCGGAGTTCCTCAAGGTTCCAGACTTGGACCAGTCCTGTATAGCATCTTCACGGCGGATCAACCCACAAATACAGCCGGAACAAGGACTATGCTCTTCGCGGATGACTCCATAACGTATGCAGTTTCCCGCTCTCCCGAGATAGCTGCCCGAAGAGTGGAGGAACACCTCAGAAATCTTTGGGACTACTACCTGAAGTGGGGACTAAAGATCAACGCCAATAAAACGGAACTCATCTGCTTCCGAGTACCAGCAACCGAAACAAGGATAAGAAAAATCGCAAGCCGGTGCCTTAAAAATCACCCTTCCGGATAACACAACAATAAACACCAAGTCAGAGACTAAGTACCTGGGAATCAACTTTACTGAGAGGCTCAAGTTTAACTCTCACATCGACAAAACAATGAAAAAAGCGAACTACGCTCTTCATTTGGTGCACCCGCTACTTTAAAGACGAAACGGTCTGTCCAACAACACCAGGCTGCTTATCTACAAGCAACTCATCAGGCCAGTGATAACCTATGGCTACCCCATATGGTTCACCGTCTCACCAACAACGATGAAGAAGATCTCCCTATTTGAAAGGAAGGTACTAAGGATCTGTACAGGACTCTGGAGGGTGACAAACAGCTATAAGTTTGTGTCGACTACAAAACTATACGAAGCAGCAGGTCTGCTGCCAATAACTGACCACTTGTTCCGAATGGCGAGGAAATTCGTCGACGCATTGGAAACACATCCAAGTCCTGATATGCAAAGACTGAGAATCGAGGAAATCGAGCCAAGTCACCGGTACATACACATAAGACACATACACATTCACTGATGCTATTTTCGATGACATCTTTAACAATCAAGACGTCTCCTTCTACGAGAAGGCGGGCAACCAATATTGCAGAGGCTGAAGTTCGCCCTGTTTATACGCCGCTTAATATTTTTCATTCTTATTTTATTTTAAAGTTATTGTTTAAAATTTACTTACCTTAAAAAGAAACATGTAGTAGATCAAGTAGTAAAAAATATTGTTTAAAAATAAACAATACCAAAAAAAGACAATGTAAATACGTCGGGCCCCTATTGTTGAGCCGACACATATTAATATTAGTTATAAGTTTAGTTAGTTAGTTTGTCTATTGCTAACTGCATCAATACACGAACTGACAAAAAGGGTGCCGATGCAGTTCCATAGGTTACCGTAAGTAAGCGAAAATTACCGATTTCTTCCGACGGGCTTTCACGCCAAACTATGCGCTAAAAGTCTACACGCCGACTGTCCAAATTTGACAAAACATTTTAACAACGTCAGCCTTAAACACGTATTTATGTTGCCGAAATCGTAGACAAACTCCGACCAAGTCCCGTTGAATCGGAGGACCTATCCTCAGCTGACTAGAAAATAAAGTAGAGGAGTAAACCTCGACAGACTAAAAAATCCTAAATCCAGTGGTGAGACACGTGCGCCGAGGGATGAATGGCCATGAGTTGTTGGTCACTAGCACGGGACTTCGGATACTTGGCAACCTCCGATTTAAACCGGTCTTCTCATGGTACACCGGGCTCTACCATGGGTGCCATACTTTCCCGGATACTCGTGGGAATTATTGATAATTTATGAGACCGATGCATCTCCAATTGCATCAACCTCGGAACCTGTGTTAGAGCGGCACGGAGTCACCGTGAAATAACGGACAAAACGGATCAAGTCGAGCTTAGCTGTGTGATGTATTTTATACTAATTTTATTGTAAGTTAGATTTTATAAGTTAAGTATAGTGAGTATAAATAAATAAAAGTTATTTCTTACTTGATTTTAAAATTGCGAGAGGAAAATAATAAATATTTATAAAAAACTTTTATTTAAGTGAAAAAGATATTAACAAAAAATCTTATTTAAATCAATAAATTTAAAATCTTGAGAAATAAAATATAAATAGAAATAGAAAATTTTCTTTTGAAAATATTCACATAGAAATTTCATGAAATTTTGAAAAACAACAAAAAATTTACAAATTTAAGTGAAATTTAAGCCACTTAAATAACATCTATAATACAATCCTAAAAATTAAATTTTTCCATTAAATACTTTTATCACCATGGCTAATCCAAATAATCTAATTCATCCACCCGTACGTAAATCAACCTCAAATCCCAAATCCACCTGTACCTGAAGCACGCGATTTAGGAATGTCAGTCGAATTAAGAACTGCTATAGCAAATATAGTAACACAGACTCTCAGAACAGAAGGTGTACAACTTATAAATTCCATTGTAAATCCAAATTCAGATCAGTTTAAAGATGTAGATCAGGTAATAAATCAAGAACATAGAGCAAACCTTGGAGATTTAGACAAAATCCCCGATATTGTTAGGAGTTTAAGAGAATTCTCAGGGAACAATATAGAGTTTACATCGTGCAAAAAAAGCGTAGAAAGAATTCTACAACTTTACGAACCAATTAGAGGTACCGCAAAATACTACGGGATAATAAGTGTAATTCGTAACAAAATTACAGGACAAGCAGACAATGTATTAGAATCATACAATACCCCTCTGAATTGGAATTGTATATCACGCTGTCTTACCACACATTACGCGGACAAGCGAGACGTTACAACTTTAGAATATCAAATGACATCTCTTGTTCAGGGTAAATTGACCATTCAGGAATTTTACTACGAGCTTTACACTTGTCTATCACTTATCCTTAACAAACTCTCTTCACTCGAGATGGGTAATGAAGCGTTAAACATCTTAACAAAAACATATCGCGACAAGGCACTGGACACTTTTATAAGGCATGAGAGAACCAACAGATCTCCCTCAAGCAAGTCAAGTCAAGTCTTTGCCAAAAGCTCGATAATCAAGCATTTAGGTTAAATTACGCCCGCAACCCTCATAGCAACATGAGAAAATATAACTGTTATATATACACATGTATATACATATGTGTATATCATTTTTTAAACACGTTATATCTAACGGGTGTTTTTTTAAGAGGTTGCCGATTTTTTTTTTGAATAAAACACATATAAAAATATGAAATGACCAAAATTTTTTTTTATTTGGTAGATAATTTTTTGGCATTTAACATTTAAACACAATTTCTGACATATGGCTACCACGACTATTTTCAACAAATGTCATTTTTTTTTTTTTTTTTTTTTTTTTTTCATAATGATTTGCCAAACAATACTGAGTAGAAATGCCACTTTGAGCTGTCAAAACAACTGTCATAAAATAAAACGACATCTATCGGAAAAACAAACCTCCCAAAAAAACACCCGTTATATACACAAAAAAGGAAAAATATAACAAATATAAAATGGAGAATTTTAGAGCACCGGGCCCAATGAATTTTGAGGGAAACGTAAATAACCAGTGGGCAAAATTTAAAAAGTTATTTTCAATTTATGTACAAGCATCTACTAAAGCATCTACTATGCTCCTAAATTTAATGGACGAAAAGGCAATAGAAATCTATGATACATTAAACATATCAAGTGAAGACGAAAAGAGTTTTGAAAAAGTTATAGAAACATATCAAGTGAAGACGAAAAGAGTTTTGAAAAAGTTATAGAACATTTCAATTCTTATTGTCAGCCAAAAAACTATATTATCTATGAAATATTCAAATTCCACTCAAGATCGCAGCAGCAAGGGGAACATTTCGACGGTTTCCTCACAGACATTGTCAATCAAGCAAAAAAATGTGATTTCAACAGTGATATAGAAAACACCACCGATCAAATGATACGAGACCGTATTGTAATGGGGATAAGAGATGGAGATATCCAAGAAAAACTTTTGAGGATGCAGAAGTTAACATTGAAGAAGGCGATAGAATTTTGCAGAATAGCAGAAATTACGCATGAACATGCACGTGATCTGCAACAATCACAGCCACAGTCAACAGTCAGCGCAATCGGCAGAAAACAAGTAGCGGTAACAGCAAGTCGCAGCAGCAACAGCAAGCATAGTGTGTATGCGAAAATACAACAATTGCAACGGGAAAATTAAATCGGAGCAGCTGATAAATTGCAGTAAATGTTCCTATCGTCATTTAGCCAAAACATGTCCAGCAAAAGGAAAGCGATGTAATAAGTGTGGGCAATTAAATCACTTCTCTTATGTATGTTGAAGTAAAAGGGTATATCAAGTGGATGAACAAAACTTTTCAAGCAGTACCGAAAGTGAAAGTGGTAATAATTGTCCTAATGTAAATACTCTTACTATTGAATCAGTAGTTGTGATTAGCTCTGTAGAAAAAAAGCATTCTGGGTGGTTTGTAAAAGTTAATGTTGCTGGCAGTGTTGTGAACTTCAAAGTTGAAACAGGCTCAGAAGTAAATATATTGCCGAACAAAGTGCAAAATTTTTTTGAAACCCGGTGCGACGGGCAGTATTAAGTCACCGAGAAGAATTCCACAGACTCTTAGGGAAAAAGTGAAAACTAAACTAGACGAAATGGACAAAGCTGCAATAATTCAGAGAATAGATTATCCGTCAGAATTTGTTCATAATTTAGTTCTAGTTGAAAAACCTGATAAACCAGTTAGATTATGCTTAGATCCAAGAGAGTTAAATGTCAACATTAGAAAAGAACCATTTGAAATCCCGCGTGTAGAAGACTTGACGAGTAGGCTAGAGAATATGGAATTTTTCACAGTCACTGACTTAAAAGATGACTTTTGGCAAGTAGGCCTGGACAAGGAAAGTAGTGATTTATGTACTTTTAGCACGCCGTATGGCTGTTATAAATTTATGCGTTTACCTTTTGGGTTAAATTTCGCTCCCGAACTTTTCCAAAAGTTAAATACAAAATATTTTGGAGGTTTAACAGGGACATTGGGTTATTTCGACGATATCCTGGTTTTTGGGAAAAACAAAAAAGAACATGATACAAACTTAGAGAATGTTATGAAAAGAGCCAAAGCACTTAATATTAAATTTAATGAAAAAAAATTACAACATAAACTCAGGCAAGTTAAATATCTTGGGTATTTGTTTTCAAAAAACGGCATAACTATCGACAGAGACAGAGTAAAAGCAATGACAGAGCCTGAAAATAAAAAGGAACTTCAGAGTTTTCTGGGATTTGTTAATTACTTGAGAATTTTTATTCCAAATCTTTCGGAGTTAACTTGTTCTCTACGTGAACTTCTCAAAAAAGATTTAAAATTTCTATGGTTGCCTCACCATAAAAAGGCATTCTCACTTCTAAAGAACAAAATTTCGTTAGCCTCTGTTATAAAAATTTTTGAATCATTGCTAATTGTGATTCAGACTGATGCTTCCCAAAATGGAATCGGTAGTTGCATGCTTCAAAATAATAAACCCGTGTGTTATGCTTCGAAATCGTTAAGTTCTGCCGAAAAGTTATACGCGCAAATTGAAAAAGAAATGTTAGTAATTGTTTTCGCATGTCAGAAATTTCATTATTACATTTATGGAAGGCCAGTTACAGTTTTAACTGACCACAAGCAGGAATCCAGGAATTTTATTCAGTCAAATGATGATGAAGAAATAGACCCTTCTTTATCTGAAATAGTACACACCTTAGAAATATCTGACAAGCGTGTCGATGATATTAAAAGAGAAATAGGCAGTGATAAAGAATTGATGTTATTTACTAAAATGTGCAAGGTGGGGTGGCCAAACGAACTTTCTAGGGTTGATCCCTTAATTAAGATACGACATTGTATTAGAAAATCAAGTATTATTTTTTAACAGACGCATTATAGTTCCGCTAGAATTGCGCAATAAATTCCTTCAATGCCTACACGAAGGTCACTTAGGAATGACCAAAACAAAGGCATTGGCCAGACTAACAATATACTGGCCTAATATTTCCTCAGACATAGAACAGCTCATTTTGAATTGCAGGGCTTGTGAACAATTTCAGAGATCAAACACAAATCTACCGTTGATACCCCATGAAATTCCCGAAACACCTTTTTTCAAGGTCGGTTGCGATATTCTGGAATACCAGAATAAACCACATTTAATTTTGATCGATTACTATTCGAAATGGCTAGAAATTAGATCACTACCAAATAAAACCGCATTTGCAGTAAGTTCCGTATTAAAAGAAATTTTCGCAACACATGGTGTTCCAAATCAAATAATCTGTGACAACATGCCATTCAATTCATTTGAATATAAAAAATTTGCTAACGAATGGAACATTACCGTCACGACCACAAGTCCCAGATATCCGCGGCCAAACGGCCTCTCTGAGAAGGGAGTGCATATAGCGAAGCAACTAATGAAGAAAGCAAATGAGAAGAAAAAAGATATTTTTAGTGCCCAAAGTGCTCAAATCACCGGCTTAAATGCCACACCATCCCAGCTTTTGATGAGTAGAGTCCTACGACCAAAATTTCCAACACAAAAAGAAGTCCTAAAGCCAAAAGTTATTCAGAATTTTCATAATGTGGCAGCCAAACATCAGCACTGCTATAAAAAATATCATGACAAGCGTGCTCAGCATAAAAAAGAAGGCAAGTTTTTCGCAGGAGACAATGTAGTCTTGCTGAGAGATAAGATTTGGGAACCAGCACAAATTGTAGCACCACATGAGTCTCCGAGGTCATACATTGTTCGTACCGAAGACAATAGAGTACTTCGGCGCAACTCGCTTCACTTCCATCAGCCACAATTTAGCACATCAAATTATGAGGTTCCCAACATTGACGAACATACACAGCCTACCCCTGAAAAGACTTTATCGGCTCACAATGACAACAATGAAGTGAACAATCATTCTTCACCCAAGAAACCCACTTATGTAACAAGATCAGGTAGAGTTGTTAAACCCTTTGTAAGATACGGCGATAACGCATGACTCCAATTCGTCATCTTGATATACCTTTTTAAATATTGTAACAAATGGAATCTAATGTTATATTATGATATAAAATTTTATTTGTATTTTATTTGTATGGAACATATCTTAATTTGTAAAAAATGGAATCTAATGTTATAATATGATATACAATTTCTATTTGTATTTATTTGTATGAAAAAATTTTTTTATTTTTCGACTATCCCTCCAGTACAAAGTTTTCAATTTGGTCAACAAAACCAACAATTTTACCCTAGAAATAATCAAATACAACCCGGACCTTTTCAGTATAACCAACAACCGACCATTTTTTCCCAAACCACAACCACGTCCTGAACCCATGGACGTTGATCGAAGTATTATGACACGAAATATCAACTACATGAGTAGACCAAAACCCACACCCCAATTTTAGGGAAAAAGGCCAATTCAATCCTCCTTTCAAGCGCGTCCACCTCCCAAGATACAACGCAATTTCCATACCTTAGCAGAACAAGAACAATACGCACTAACTACTACGGAAGAAGATAAAAATCATGACGAATCCCTAGATGAATACACCAATAATTTCTCTGGGTATCAAGCGGAAAATCTTGATCAACCTGAAGAGGATTACACAGATATACATTTTGTTAGGCTAAGCCAATCCTCGCTTCCATACATTAACTGTAAGCTAAGCGATGGAAAAATTATTAAAATTCTATTAGACACGGGATCAAACAAAAATTATGTTCAGCCAAATTTAATTAAAAACCCCATTCAAAACGAAAATCCTTTTTATGCAAATTTAGTAGGCGGACCCGTTAAAATTACTCACCACGTTAACGCACACCTTTTTAGTAATAATAACATTCCCATTAAATTTTTCTTACTTCCAACTCTCAAATCCTTTCACGCTATATTAGGAAATGATAGCCTCAAACAGCTTTCAGCAGTAATATACACAGAATATAATTATATGGTCATCAAAGGTGGCAAGAAAATAAAAATAAAACAGCATCTTTCACGTGATGTGAATGACAACTGTACAGAGAAATTCAACAATCTCCTTAGTTGGAAAATTCCCTAATTTGTTTTCCGATCCAGATGAAAAACTAACTTATACTACTAAAGTCGTAGGAGAAATTCGTACAAAATCAGATGCCCCCATCTACACTAAATATTATCCTTATCCCATGTCACTCAAAACAGAAGTAGAAAGTCAATTTAAGAAACTTCTGGATGATGGTATCATCAGACCGTCAAGATCACCATACAATTCACCAGTGTGGATTGTTCAGAAAAAACCAGATTCTCTAGGCAATAAACAATACAGGATGGTAATCGATTACCGCAAGTTAAATGAGAATACTATTCCAGATCGCTATCTTATCCCAGAAATTCTGTGCTCGATCTTAAAATTGGTTTTCACCAAATCCCTCTAAAAAGATCAGATATAGAAAAAACTGCCTTTTCTATTAATAATGCTAAATATGAGTTCACTAGAATACCCTTTGGATTGAAAAATGCACCATAGATCTTTCAGCGTGCATTAGACGATATACTACTCGATTATATTGGTAAAATATGCTTTGTGTACATCGATGATGTTATTATATTTAGTAAGAATGAAAAAGACCATATAGAACATCTGACCATAATATTTGAAACTCTGGAGCAAGCGAACATGAAGGTGCAGTTAGATAAATGTAATTTTTTAAAAATGAAGTAGAATTCTTAGGTTTCATTGTATCCAAAGATGGAATAAAAACAAACCCTCAAAAATTAATAGCTAAAAATTAAATTAAAAATTAAAACTTTCCGCAACCAGATCCTTTTTAGGTCTGTCCGGCTACTATCGCCGCTTCGTCAAAGACTACGCCAAAATTGCGAAGCCCCTGACATCCCTTTTAAGGGGGGAAGAGGGCAATTTGCCGAAAAATCTGTCAAAGAAAAAACTAATTTCTTTTAATACAGATGCAATGGAAGCTTTCAATAAACTTAAGAACACCTTAATTAGTCAAGATATCATTTTAGCCTACCCCAACTCCAATAAACAATTTGAACTTACCACAGATGCGTCAACTACGCAATAGGAGCCGTATTATCACAGGAAGAACGACCTATAGCATTCATATCTCGCACTCTCAGCAAAACAGAAGAAAATTACGCCACCAATGAGCGAGAGATGTTAGCTATTATATGGGCACTAGATAAATTAAGAAATTACTTATATGGCTCAGCAAAAGTTAAAATCCTAACTGACCACCAGTCACTCACTCGTGCCCTTAGTAACAAAAATAGCAATAGTAAACTTCGAAGATGGAAAGCTTTCTTAGAAGAATACAATTATGAACTGCAATATAAGCCAGGAAAAACAAATATCGTCGCCGATGCACTTTCAAGAGCCCCTCAGATAAATTCAATGACATCCACCCAGCATAGTGATGAAAGCTCATCTCAAAACCTCATACCATTCGCTAATACACCTATAAACGTCTATAAGAATCAAATATTTTTACTCATTGAAGACACCCATCCTACAAATTTGAAATTATATTCCCTACGTATCATCGCCGTGACGATTACTCTAATGAAGATCTTATCTCCTTACTGAAAAAGCACCTAAATCCGTCTGTAGTAAATTGTATCAACACCAACGAAGAAACTTTAGGTAAAATACAACAAATATATCCCATTCATTTTAAGAATTATAAAGTAAAATTCTCACGGGAAAAAGTTCTAGACCTTACAGACGAAACAGCACAGGAAACTGAAATATTTAAAGAACATAGAAGAGCACACAGGAATAGAAGAGAAAATAAAAGCCAGCTTATAAAAAGATTCTATTTCCCCAGCATGCAAGCGAAAATTAACAGAATAGTAAAACAATGTAATATCTGTAAAGAACAAAAGTATGATAGACATCCAAATAAGCCAATATTAAAAGCAACACCTATCCCGGAACACCCTGGTCAAATAGTTCACTTAGATCTTTTTTACACAAACCATAAAGTAATACTTACGGTCATTGATAAATTTTCTAAATATGCTCAGGCAAAAATAGTAAATTCAAGAGCCGTAGAAGATATTAAAGAGCTTCCCTTGGTTTTCCGAAAAAAGTCGTGATTGACAATGAAAAATCTCTAGCAGCTGCTTCAATCAGATTTATGTTAGAAGATCAATATGGAATAGAAATACATAGAGCCCCTCCATATGTTAGCACTACAAATGGACAAATAGAAAGGTTCCACTCCACGCTAAGCGAAATAATGCGGTGCATAAAAACTGAAAAAACTCATGACTCATTTTCAGATTTATTACATCAAGCACTCTATAAGTACAACAATTCTATCCACTCTACCACTTGTATAAAACCGATAGAAGCATTTTTTGGTCAAAGAGTAACAACCGATCCCTTACAGTTAGAACAACTTAGAATAGACACTATACAAAAGATAACAAAAAAACAAGAAGCAGATTTAAACTACCATAATAAAAACAGAAAACCTTACAAAGATTATATAATAGGAGAAACAGTTTTTGTAGAAATAAATAAGCACCCCAGAAACAAAAGTTCACCAAGATACAAGAAAGAGGTAGTGAAAGAAAATAAACCAGATATAATTATTACCACCACGAACAAAATAGTACACAAAAGCCTTATTAGAAACTAAATTCCTTTTTATTTGCAGATGCCTCAGCACTTTAGGTGTAGCCGAAGTAGAAATACTAAATTATTCCGACTCACCTGCTATAATATTAAATACAGGAAGTACCAAACTGCAAATAGGATCCTTTAAAATTGTACACACCATAAATATTACAGAATACCAATTTATATTTATTAAAAATCGTGTAAGCCCAGAAAATCCTCTCCTGCCTTTCTTGCATTACGAACTAACCCAATCCCAATTAGCCTTAGATAAACTTAAATTAAAAAAGAAAAATAGAAGATCCATAGATTTCTTAGGAACAATTTGGAAATGGATCGCAGGTAGTCCAGATCACCAGGATCTGATGATTATAAATGGAAAATTAAACGAACTATCAGAAAATAATAATAAACAAATTTTTATAAATAGAAATGTAATTGAAGCAATAAATAACATAACAAAAGGAACAAATATTATTATACGAGCAATAAAAAATAGTGAATTAATCCAAAATTTTATAGCCGTAATATTAAAGAAAAATTAAAAATTTTGAAAGAAGAATTAATAAACGTAGAACATGCGATAAATTGGTCCCAAGTAGGAATTTTAAATGCATTTATATTATCCGAAAAAGAAATTATTATGTTAAAAGAAAAATTTGAGATGGATAATATAGATTATATTAATATAGAAGAAGCTTTAGAATTTTCTGAAATTAAAGTAGCATGTAATAATGAAGTATTGATTTTTATTGTAAGTTTACCAATAACAAATAAAGATAGTTGTGAGTCTAAGTTTTAACATAGAAAATAGCACCATACAAACCACTTCAATCATATGAAATATTCCATATTTCATCATTTATTCATAACTGTAATTGCCTGATCCAACTTATATTACTTATATTAATCATCATATATCCAAAGCACGTACCCCTTAAATCTGAATATTCATATCTTGTTTACCACTATAATATTCAAGGCCAATCTTATCTTGCAATGCGAATTCTGTCAACATGTTTACATGTTCAATTCAAGGCCAATCCTATAATCAAAACACCAGATGGTCAATTACGACGAATGTATTCATTACACTTTTTAAGTTCTCTATATTAACTTCATTTGCCCGTGGGTCGGTCGGTCGTCGGTCGTCTGTCGTGGAATCTTGCGATCAATTTTAAACCCACTTCCCAAAGCCCGATTTTATTGAAATTTTGCACACATGTGTCTTTCCGGAGACAACACTTTCTATTAAAATTTGAGCCCCTCGGCCCCCCCCCGGGGCTCCAATACAAATATTTTACAAAATCTTACTCGATTTTCTTCAAATTTTATACACATTTTTTTATACATTTAAAAAAAAAATGTATCTCTTTTTACAAAATTAAAATTTAATTCAATAAAATGGCATTGGAAATTCAACAAAATAAAGTGGTCCTAGATCCCATTAAATATTTAAATTCCCTTCCTTACTATGACGGAAACACAGACAATTTATTAACATACACAAATCTAGTAAACAGAATATATCCCTTACTAGCAACTTACGATGACCTTTCTCAATATTTATTCTCTGATATTATAAAAAGCAAATTAATCAGAAAAGCTAGAGAGATTATAGAAATCAACACACAAGCCATTGCTTGGGGTGAAATTAAAGACGTTTTACAAAATAATTTTGCCGAAAGACGTAGCGTAGAACAACTTTTTGATTAATTAAGAGGTGTTACCTTTAAAAATAATGTTTTAGGTTTTTTCAATGAAATCAAAGATAAATTACGAAAACTAAACAATAAAACTCTATTAGAAACTGGACCAGGTAAAACAGCGAACGATTGTGCATTAAACAATATACGCACTGCACTAGACATATTTAAAAATAAAATTCACCAAAAATAAACCAATGAAAACAATTCTAATTTGTCGAAATCCAGAAAACTTAGAATCAGCAATAGATATACTCAGTCAAACAGGCTACACAGACCAATCAACTCAAGAACAATTCTATAATCGTAATAATAATAGACAAACACGTTATAATAATTATTATAATAATTATTTTTCCTCGAATAAACAAGAATACAAAAATAAATACCAACAGAACCCAAATAGAGACGAACATTTTAATAGGTACAGACAAGAACCGAATCAAACAAAAAAAGAACAGTATACTTATAAAAATGACCAATATCAAAACAAAAAAGGACAATATTATAGAAAAGACCAGAAACAATATACAAACAAACAATACGATAATTATAGACCTGATCAATATCAAAATAAGAACAAACAATTTAATAATTAAAGATATGACAGTTATAATAATTATAGACAACCAAATCATAATCAATTAACAAGTGAGATTCAAAATAATTTACCAAATATCAAACAACAACAAACTGTTGAGCCAATGGAGATAAATAAATGTGAAACAAGCAAAAATTTTCACTCACGAGGAGATTTACCATATGTAAAAATTAAATCTAATAAAAATCCATTAAAATTTATTATCGATACTGGAGCAACAAACTCTATTATAAATCCAGGTCTTTGTAATCCTAAATGGAAAGTACCAATTAATAAAATTCAAATTAAAACACTACAACATAATATAAATGTAACTGAAAGAGTATCAGTTCCCCTTTTTAAAGAATTTGGTGACCTAAAGCAAAAAATTTACTTTTTGGTCTGCGCGTTCCATGATAAATACGACGGTATTATTGGAAACGTCATACTAAAACGATTTAACGCTAAAATAGATTACAAACATAATCTATTAGAAATCAATGGACAAACTATACAAATGTTGCTTGAAAGATCAAACAAACATACCGTACAATTATTGGTGAACCAACAAAAAGGACTAGCTTACCTCAAGAAGCAGAAGTTCTTGAAAAACGAAGTAATTTTTGACGAAGGAATTTACAATGTTGAAAATCATAAGACTGAAGTTCAGACGAATGTAATATGCCAAAGTCCAATTGAAATAAATCCAAATGAAATTGAAGAAGTTAATATAAAAAATTTCTCTATAATAGAAGAATATAATAATAAATCATTAACGGAACAAATACGAACTCAACATCTCAACGCAGAAGAGAAGCAAAAATCATTGAAAATAATAAATCAATATTCAAACATTTTTTATCAAGAAAATTCAGATCTCTCTTTTACAAATGCAATCAAACATAAAATACGTACTACTGATAATGTACCAATAAACGCGAAGCCATACAGATATCCTAACATACATAAAGATGAAGTCAAAACCCAGATTCAAGAACTCCTCGAAAATAACATTATAAGGCCGAGCTATTCACCTTATTCAGCCCCTGTGTGGATTGTACCGAAAAAGGTCGACGCCAGTGGAAAACAAAAGTGGAGGCTTGTCATAGACTATCGTAAACTCAATGAAGTTACAATAGACGACAAGTACCCTTTACCAAATATTGATGATATACTAGATGAACTGGGCAGATGCCAGTATTTCACAACCCTTGACTTAGCAAAGGGATTTCATCAAATAGAAATTGAGGAAAAAGATATTCATAAAACAGCCTTTAGCGTAGAAGGAGGACATTATGAATTCTTAAGAATGCCATTTGGACTGAAGACAGCCCCAGCGACATTTCAAAGACTTATGAACAATATCTTAAAGGATTATATCAATAAGATTTGTTTAGTCTATCTGGATGACATTATCATCTTCTCTACTTCAATACAAGAACATATACATTCAATCAATTTAATATTTAATTGTTTAAGGAAAGCAAATCTAAAAATTCAATTAGATAAATCAGAGTTTCTAAAGAAAGAAATAGAATTTCTTGGTCTTATAGTGACACAAAATGGAATAAAACCAAATCCCAAAAAGCTTGAATGCATAAATAAATTTCCAATACCAAAAACTACGAAACAAATTAAACAATTCTTAGGACTCACTGGTTATTATAGGAAATTCATTAAAGACTATTCATTAATAGCAAAACCAATGACATCATTCTTAAAAAAAAAAATACTAAAATAGACATTTCAAATATAAAATATCAAGAAAGTTTTAACACACTAAAAAAATTATTAATAAACGATCCAATACTAAGTTACCCTGACTTTACAAAAAAAATTACCCTTACAACAGATGCTAGTAATTATGCATTAGGAGCAATACTTTCTCAAAATAATCATCCGATATGTTACGCTAGCAGAACATTAAACGAACATGAAATAAATTAAAGCACCATCGAAAAGAAACTATTAGCAATCGTCTGGTCAACAAAATATTTCAGACCATATCTTTTTGGACGTAAATTTACAATCGAAACCGATCATAAACCTTTAACTTGGCTTTTCTCAATAAAAGAACCAAATTCAAAACTAGTAAGATGGAGACTAAAATTATCCGAATTTGATTATGAAATCAGGTATAAAAAAGGAACAAAAAACAAAAGTGAAGACGCACTCTCCCGAATAGAAATAAATCTTACAGATAGAAATGAAGAAAATGGATCAAACATATTTCCACTTAGTAAATCCCCTTTAAATATATTTAAAACACAAATAGCAATCTTTAAAATTAAAATTAATTACTAAAATTAAAGAAACTCGTGGTGGAAAAAATCATACAAAATTCAGAAAACTTGATACAGAAAAAATAGATGAAAATCATATAATCGACAAACAAAATAATTTAAAATATTATAAATCACACATAAAACGGAAAAAGAAATATCAAAATAATGACTCACCTACAATTCAAACAAAGAAAAAACATAATAAAAGAAACATTAAGAAAGATTCATAAATTAAATAAAAACCACATAAAGAACTCACCACTCTAATATCTAATTCACCTTTGTTAATTAATAAAATGATATAATGAAAATTGAAATGACAATTTACTTCATAAAAAGGTACAGGACTTAAATATATAACAGGCACAATGGATTCCCAAGACGAAATCGAAATAAAATCTCAACTAAAAGCACTTAAATCAAAAAACAAAGAATTAATTTCGGAAAATAATATACAAGTTTCATTCAATTTTAAGATAACTCAACAGATAGAAAATATAACTAATCATATTCAAAACCAACAAAAAATATTACACAATTTTTAAATGACTTTAACAAACTAAATAAAAAAGACATTACTAATATAAAAAAAGAAATAAATTACATACAACATATTTATCAAATTAATTATGACATCAATTGTAATATTTGAACATGAACTCATTATAATAATTCTCTTAATACCCAAATATTCCAACTCCTCATATTCCACTATTATAATTGAACCAATGCCAGACAAAAACAATAAAGCCATATCATTAAACGAAAACACCTTTATAATATAATAGATCAAAATAATAGTATAAATGATAAAAATGTAAAAGATATGTTAGAGAAAAACTTAAACAAAATAAGAAACAATTGTACTACAAATATTATAAAATTTGAAAAAGCATATTGTAAAATGAAAAATTTTACAGAGGAAAAAATCAAAGAAATAATCCCAGGAATTGTATTGACAAAAAATATTTCTAAAATAAATAATAAAGAAAACATATATTATCATACATCATACATATCTATAATATCTATACTAATTATCATTTTGTTAGTATATAACTTTTTAAAATATAAAAATATAATAGTAAGAAAAACTCTTACTTCGACGGAGCCTCAGGCTAGCGGTGGGGGTGTTAACATAGAAAATAGCACCATACAAACCACTTCAATCATATGAAATATTCCATATTTCATCATTTATTCATAACTGTAATTGCGTGATCCAACTTATATTACTTATATTAATCATCATATATCCAAAGCACGCACCCCTTAAATCTGAACATTCATATCTTGTTTACCACTATAATATTCAAGGCCAATCTTATCTTGCAATGCGAATTCTGTCAACATTTTTACATCTTCTATTCAAGGCCAATCCTATAATCAAAACACCAGATGGTCAATTGCGACGGATATATTCAATACACTTCTTAATATTCATTCAAGGCCAAAAGTAAAGACAATAACATGTTTACTCCTTCAAAGACGTAAACAAGTTCAAAGTCCAAAACTATTTCACAACCAAAAACACAAGTTGGATCACTCAACGAATAGTATATAAGACAACACTTTAGAATAAGAGATTGTGCAACACGCAATTTATTCAAAACACCAATTTATTCAAAACACATTTTAATGGACTGTAATTCATTAAACTTCTTTCTAACAATTATTTTATAATTCATTAAACTTATTTCTAAAAAAAGAGAACAATCAAAATTCCCTTTGCTTTGTCATTTTTCGACAATTGCGAGTATTCTCACAACGAGTTAAGCTTAACTCGCTCCAACAAAATACTCGCAAAATGGCATGGCAATTGTACTGGATTTCAATGTCAATGTCAAAGTGACTAATCTTTCGATCTAGGTATGTCAAGTGAAACTTTAATACATAAAGGCACATGTACAGAATAGTGTAGTATTAGAAGTGGGTTTCGTTGTTATTTTGCAATGCATAAGGTTGGACAAATTATTCAATTGATTAACTTTATGATACCAAACATGCTCCCCTCCAAAATATATTTTACATGTATTTTCTTTTTTAATCATCTATTGGTAATTGATATATCTTCGATATGGGCCTTTTAAATTTTGATGATCTCGTTTGAATCGTTGCCACTCTTACAAGTCCATCTGCTCCCGTATGTGTATCGATTATTCGACCTAGTGGCCAAGTGCAAGGTGGTGATTTGTTATCGTGCACCAATACTACATCATCAACTTGCAAGTTTCTACCCTTTTGCTGCCACTTATTCCGCTGTTGTAGGGTATTCAAATAATCTATTGAATACTTTCGCCAAAAATTTTGAACCAGCCTTTGTACTTGTTCCCACCGATTTAAGCGAGACATATTAATTTCTTCTAAGCTTGCATGGGGTAATGCCGTAATTGGTCCCAACGTTAAGAAGTGTGCAGGCGTGAGCATGTCAATATTACCAACATCCTCGTTTTTAATTGCGCATAAAGGTCTAGAATTGAGAATGCCTTCGATCTGACTTGTGATAGTGTGCATCTCTTCATATGTCAAATGAGCTTTGCCCACAATCTTAATCAAATGTGTTTTGACAGATTTAACTGCTCTTTCCCAGATTCCACCAAAGTGGGGAGAAATAGGAGGAATTAGATGCCATTCAATTCGTTTGCATAGTGCGTATTCACTCACTTTAGTTTGACATTCCGTCGATGCTAATAAACTATAATGCTCTTGCAACTTTCGCCTTGCTCCAAGGAAATTTGAGCCATTGTCGCTATACACTTGAGTTGGTGCTCCCCTCCGTGCCACAAATCGGTCTAAACTTGCGAGAAACGCATCAGTCGTAAGATCAGATGCAACCTCTATGTGCATTGCCTTAGTTGAGAAGCATACGAAAATGACTAGGAATCCTTTAATAAGTTTGGCCCCTCTTCCCTTTCGTATTAATAATAAAATTGGCCCTGCATAATCAACTCCAACTGCTGAAAACGGTCTACTAGGTGTGACTCGTGGTTGTGGTAAGCAACCCATTAGTTGAGTGGATCGCAATGTTGAGTGCCTGAAACAAGTAACGCAATCGTGACAAATTTTGCGACATTTTTCGCGAACTCCTAAAATCCAATATTTATGGCGTGACAACGCAGTTAGCAATGAAGGACCTGGATGAAGATATTTCCTATGCAACTGTCGTAAAATCATATTTGTGATTTGGTGATTTTTGGGTACTATTATTGGATGTTTCATATCGTATGAGCATTGGGAATTCTGCAAACGGCCACCAACTCTCAACACGCTGTTGTGGTCTACAAATGGTGCCAATGAAATTAGTCTGGAACTTGACGGTAACCTTTGCTGTCTCACCAATAGCTTTATCTCTCTTTCGAATTCAATATGCTGAATGTACTTAATAATCTCGAGCTCAGCACCTTCTAGTTCGGCTATACTAATGAACTTCGGCAGGTTCACTTTACGACGCGTGTGATTTACAAATCTCAAAACAAATGCCATTGAGCGTATTAGTTTATTCCAATTGGAAAACTTTGCTAACAAACAAGATATTGGATGGGTTTTGTCGATGTTAATTTGTGTTTGAAACAGTTGTACCTCCTTCATGCGACTTTCTTGAAGAGTTTGTGGTATAGTTGATTTATTTGGCCAGGTTCCTTCCGATAATGATAGCCAACGTGGCCCATTGAACCATATTTCATTATTTGCTAGCTTATCTGCAATCAAACCCCGAGTGGCTAGGTTAGCAGGATTTTCGGTTCCTTTCACGTATCGCCAAACAGTTTGCGGGAGTAATTTGTGGATTGCTGCTACTCGATTAGCAACAAATGTCTGCCACCTTCTCGGATGGTTTGATAGCCATGAGAGTACGACCATAGAATCTGTCCATGTCCATAGAGATACTTGATTGAGCTGATATGCATTGAGAACCTTTTGTAGTAACTTTGCCAACAGATGTGCTCCGCATAATTCTAATCTTGGTAAACTAATTTGAGAAATTGGCGCAACCTTGCATTTTGCTGTGAGTAAATTAACTATGTATTCGTTGCCCACTTTTACTCTAACATACACTGCGGCAGCGTATGCTACTTCACTTGAGTCACAGAAACCGTGCAACTGAATATTATGGGAAACAGTGCCTATAAATCGTGGTATTTTGACGTCATTAAGAAATTTGAGTTGATCGTACATCCTTTGCCATGCCTCTCGTAGTTCTGCTGTTAACGGCTCATCCCAAGATACATTGCGCAACCACAAGCTTTGCATAAATATTTTCATGTTGACAGTAAATGGTTTTAATACTCCCAATGGATCAACGATTTTAGATGAGATTGACAACAAATTACGTTTGGTACATGAATCGTACGGCATCTCTAGAATTTGGAACATTAAATGATCGGTCGTGGGGCTCCAATAGAGCCCTAACATTGGTGATATGTTGCCTTCTTCGGTAATTTGTGCTAAGTCATTCGAATCGTTCAGTCCCTTTATGTTCGAGCGCCACTTCCTCAACCGAAATCCACTTTGAGACAAAACGTCCGAAATGTCTTCTTTCAATTTTTCAGCTTGTTTCTCGTTGTCAGCACCTGTTAGCAAATCGTCCACGTAGAAATTTTGTTTAATTACATCTGATACCCTTGGATAGCTCGATTTACAATCTTCGGCGATTTGGAATAAAACGCGTATCGCTAAAAATGGAGCGGATGATGTCCCATAAGTTATTGTAAGTAATTCGTAATGGCTGATAGGATCAGTTGGTGACTTGCGCCATACGATTCGCTGAAGCGACGTCTGATTTGCATCAATCAAAACTTGCCGATACATTTTTTCGATATCAGCACAAATCGCGACTTTAAAAGATCGGAAACGTAATAAAATTGTCCAAAGCGTATCTTGGAATGTTGGGCCTACCAGCAATTTGTCGTTTAGTGAAATTCCAGTCGAAGTGGCTGCCGAACCATCGAATACCACTCTTAATTTAGTCGTTGAACTATTTTCCTTTAGTACTCCATGATGAGGAAGGTAGTACGTCTCATGATTGCTTTTGTTTAGTTCCTCATATGGTATCTTTCGCATATGACCTAGTTGTATGTACTCTTCCATGAATTGCCTATACATTTCTCCAAATTCCGGTTGTCGATTAAATTTTCTCTCCATTGAAAGCATTCGTCGCAATGCAACCATATATGAATGACCAAGAGGTGGACTACTATCTTTTAACGGCAATTGTACAACATAACGACCATTCTTATTTTTTACGTATGTTGATTGAAAGTGATCTTCACATAGTTGTTCGTCTGGGGTCCATGAGTGATCTTCCAGCACTTCCTCCTGTTCCCAAAATTTTCTAAGTGTCTGTTCTAAAGATTGCTCGTCAGCTATGACCACATGAAATATTTGCGATGATGACATGCTATTCGTATTGTCATCTGCCTGTGTTCCACCCGCAACTACATATCCAAACATTGTATTCTGGGCGAATATGTCGTTTGATAATTGGACTCGTTTGCTTCGCAGAATGTAAAAGAAATAGTCGGCACCCAACAAGATATCAATTTCCTTTTGTTCCAGAAATGTGGGATCTGCTAATAGTAAATTTGAATATGGTACATCTAGTACATATTTTGTATCTTCAGTTGCTCCCAATGTTGTGATTTTCGGTAATATATACAACTTAACATTCAATGATTGAGAATTATCAAACCGAGAATATAATGTACATTTTGTACTTCCAGTTGTAGAAACATTTGAGGTGGCTAGACCTTCCACGCGAATTTTACCAGCTTCACGTTTGACACCCAAAGGATTTGCGCATGTTTGAGACATAAACGATGTCTGCGATCCGGAATCTAACAAGAGTCGGCATGATCTCATTTGTCCAAATTGATCCTTGACGTTGATAATAGCCGTTGGAAGTATAGTATTTCCGGCGCTACATGAATTCGACAATTTTGTGTTAAACTGATGACATTTTGTATTCGTTGAACCTCCATTTGCGTCTTCTGGCGTTTCGATGCCATTTATCTCGATAGGTAACTCTGGTGAAATCACAACTGAATTGGCAACTGCGGTGTGATGAAGAAGACTATGATGTCGACGATTGCATTTGATGCAACTTATACTGCTTGCACATTGGTTCGCTCTATGACTGGTCGATAAGCAATTAAAACACAGCCGTAGCTTTGATGCTTCCTCTCGTCGTTGATCAACATTTAAATCCTTGAATTTATCACATGCATAAATACGATGAGATTCTTTACAGTAAACACATTGAGCTTCGTTAGGCTTAATTAGTTTAATCTGGTGAGACCTAGCAGCACTTAGTCTTGGTGTTTGTTTCGCGGATTCACAAGACTCTAATGCATCACATCTGTTGCTTAAGAACTTGAGAAATTCATCAAAGGACGGATAATCCTTATCAACTGTTTTGTGAGCCCAAGCTTCCTTTGTGCTCGGATCTGTTTTCTGTAACAACATATAGATTAGCCATGGGTCTCGTCCTGCAGCCTCACCACCTAAAGCTTGGATTCCTCTATTTACATCATCAGAGATATTACAGAGATTTCTTAGTTTTGTTACTGATCCATCATGTATCGCAGGTAGTTCCAGAAATGATTTTATCATTGAATTCAGAACATATTTTCGTTTGTCATATCGCTCACAAAGTTTAGACCATGCTTGAGAATAATTGGCCTCGGATAGCGGTATGTGTTTAATTAGATCAGCTGCTTCACCCGTAAGTTGAGTCTTTAAATATTGAAATTTTTGCGCATCACTAAAACCCAATTTGTTATGGACCGCAGCTAGATATAAATCTTTAAAGCTAGGAAAATCTTCATATTTTCCGGAGAACCTTGGCAAATTTAAACTTGGTAACCGAATCAAACTGTGTGGCTCCTCCATCGTATTACTGATTGTTTGATTTAAAGAACTGGTAAAAGACGAGGACACATTTGACAAAAATTCATTTTGCTCTCTGAGTAGGCGAGTCATTAACGTTTCGATCTGATTTGCTTGTTTGGTCTGTTGTGGCTGTGCTACTAATTCGACAAATTTGGTTTTCACATTTAAATATTTATTTTCAATTTCATCCATTTCTGATTGCACGTCATACTTAGCCAAGACTGTCTCGCATTCGATGAAATCCGTAAATGCTCTCTCTAATAAATCTAATCTTGTTGAAATTTCAGACGTTGTTGTTCTTTCCGTAATTTTGTCGGCAAATGTTACCAGTCTTGTGATACTTCCTTTAGATAATCCTCTCTTAGCAACGTATTCCTTGATGGTATCCTTATCTGCCATTTTTAAAAAAAATCACCTTTCATAGCACAACTTAATTCTTAGATGTAGAATAACCAATAAATGCCAACCCAACGAACCCAATACCAAATATTATTCAGGCAGAGAAGACTACACTATTCTGAAACAAATGCTTTAGTATGATTAGCTTCACTTACTTATGATTGATTTCCGTATTTATTCCACTCCCTCGATGTAATACTTCAGTGAGACGATCGCAAGGTGTACCGATGTCTGTTGACGTTGCAAAGTTGATGTGTTGACTCTTGATTCTTCTGTATGGAATTTTTCGCTGTCGCAAGTATCGCGTTTTATGATAACCAAGGCTGCTCCTATTGGAGGTTAAAATTTGATTGAAAATGGCGTCGCCACGTTGTTTCGCCTAACAATCTCTCGGAATGACGATGTGTGTATTTGCTTAGTTTTATCCGGCTCTGAAGGACCAAAATATGCAACACGCAATTTATTCAAAACACCAATTTATTCAAAACACATTTTAATGGACTGTAATTCATTAAACTTCTTTCTAACAATTATTTTATAATTCATTAAACTTATTTCTAAAAAAAGAGAACAATCAAAATTCCCTTTGCTTTGTCATTTTTCGACAATTGCGAGTATTCTCACAACGAGTTAAGCTTAACTCGCTCCAACAAAATACTCGCAAAATGGCATGGCAATTGTACTGGATTTCAATGTCAATGTCAAAGTGACTAATCTTTCGATCTAGGTATGTCAAGTGAAACTTTAATACATAAAGGCACATGTACAGAATAGTGTAGTATTAGAAGTGGGTTTCGTTGTTATTTTGCAATGCATAAGGTTGGACAAATTATTCAATTGATTAACTTTATGATACCAAACAGAGATGATCAGTATTCTTTAATATTCAATCCAGTATTGTTGTGCAGTATTGTTAATTAGCATTTGTTTTATAACTTGTATTACATTGAAGTCTATAATTAAGACAATAATTTTCAAAGTGTTTTTTATAAATAAATAATGAAGAATAAATTCTTTTTTTAAAATTCATAAAATACGCTTGAAAACATAATTTCTAAGCTTATAAAACCAGTTAAGAAAAATAATATCATTTACAAAGTAAAATACGATCAAATAATTATATGTAATAAAAAACTCTTAGCTTTAATCAAAGAATGTAGAACAATTAATGAATTAAGAATATGTGACAATAGTAATGTATTAGATATAGCTAATGGCAACTGCCTGCCAATGCTTCTAAAAGGAACAAGATCACACTGTCCCAGGACAAACGGTTTTCATATACCGCAAATAGAAACCATCATTCCAGGTTTAATAATGCTAAACGAGTATAACGGTGTTATAAAAGTTAATGGAGAGCAGCTAAATCTCACAGGAACATTCCTAATTCAATACCGGAATACTTCTTTTAAAATCGGAGAACAAGAATACAGCTTCACTGAAACAGTCAAATATAAGCCTTTACCAGCAATAATTAGAGTAACATCTTTAGTGCCTATAAAGAAACACTTACCCTTCAAAGCCTAAAGCAGCTTCACCTCAATAATACATCAACGATAGACTTATTGGAAAAAAGACAGAAAAATGGATTTGCAACAAATCTCGGTATAATGATAATTATATCCATACTCATAATAGTATTCCTATCATACAAAAATCTACGAAAGACCAGAGCAACGCAGATTAATATATCTCCACCAATTCAGCAGCCTGTTACGGTTATCGACAAAAATCCAGCATTCTTTCTAACGAACGCGGACGTTCGAAATTAAGGGTGGAAGAGTTAACACCGTTTACATTAAAGTTCATCATACTAACAACGATATTCCACTACACCGTTTATATTAAAGTTCATCATATCAATGACATTCCAATACACTGTTTATATTAAAGTTCATAATACTAACGAACGACATTCCACTGTCGCAAAACCGATCAAATGAAACAAAGGAACAAAGAAGATTAAACAAAGGAAAATATAATCGACCGAAGCACACGGAGAGCGC
Source organism: Nephrocerus scutellatus (assembly GCA_947095585.1). Taxonomy (NCBI): domain Eukaryota; kingdom Metazoa; phylum Arthropoda; class Insecta; order Diptera; family Pipunculidae; genus Nephrocerus; species Nephrocerus scutellatus. The sequence continues at coordinate 88,876,266 of OX352763.1, read as the reverse complement.
GTGTACATCGATCGTTCTGCGTGTGTACACCAATACATCGACCGAAGCATATGGACAGCGCGTGTACATCGATACATCGGCCGAGGCAGCTCGAGTATATATAAGTTCATAGAATCATAAGTAGAGTTGAGTTGTAATTTGTAGTTCTTTGAATAAAGGTCTCAAGACCCAAAAAAAATATAAAATATATTTTTTTTATCTTTTTCCATTAGGAAAAGATTAACTCGCTTAGGAAAAGACAGAGACAGTGCTCTTGTTTTTGCCAAAGCAGAGCGTTGTTAAACGCGTCAGGTCGGAGGACCAGACACCAACCACATCGGCCGCTAAGAAGGCCAGAGCAGGGCCCTCACCTGACATTTCCACTTTTAGTCAAGGGACCAGTGCTGTCAGGCTGGGGGTTGCCCCGATCGACCTGTCGAAGAAACCGCTGACAAAGGAGCAATTGACTCACCTTCAAGAAGCGGTTATCGACATCTCGATTGAGATGATCGGCTGCGGCGTTTGGCCGCGTTTCTCCGGATCGTATCCGAAATCGGGATGGATGGTATTCATCTGTTCAGATAATTCTACTGCTGGATGGATGCGCTAGAACTTCGAGAAGATAAAAGCCAAGAGTGGACTGGATGTGACGTTAGTGGAAGAGGGATCTTTCCCGAAAACACATATCGTCCGTGGGTTCTTTCCACAAAGTCTTGAGCTCCTTTCAGAGAAGGTTCTGGCTACAATCGAGGCCCAAAATGAAGGGTTAAATGCCATTTCATGGAAGGTAGTACAGAGAAAGAAGGAAGGTGCGCTCCTTCATCTCATAAAGGCGGTTGATGACGCCTCCATGACTAGGCTTAACGCAAACAAAGGCGTGATAGGGTACCGCTTTGGTCAGATTAAGCTGATTCTTAAGAGCACCGACAAGAATTCAGTATCTGACCAAAGTACCTCCAATACAGACAGCTCCACTCGCAATACCACTGAGCCAGCTAGTCTGAGTGGCTCCGACCCAGCGCCCGCGGTACAAAAGGCTGCCTCTTCGGTCACCAGCTCTACCGGGCAGGTTTACCACAGCGGGTCCGGAACCGGTACATCAAAGCTGATAGTACGACCAGCTCCTTCGGCCAGCAAGGCTACCAAGCCATCTGGCCATCTGATAGTAAAATGTGGGGAGGCAGTACCAAGGGCGGCCTGCCTTATCAGATCTAATATTAACTTTCTTTCCATTCCAAAATTTATAACAAAAGACCTTGTTGCCGTACTGGTGGAGGTTCCGACTGAGAAATGTTGCGAGAACATCACTGAAATGCCAGCAGCTGCACGAATTCACAAGGCACTTGTTAAGGATCAGACAAATTGTGTGGATCTGTTGAAAAAGACTGATGGCACCTACACGACGGACCGTGAGGATACACTGAGAACGCTTCTGCATGTGCATATCCCCGGCTCGTATAACAGTGTAACACATGCGTATTCGAACACGCTTGACCGAAGGGTTAGTATCGCTAGTAGAACAAATAGTTTATCTGGTAAGATTTTCACCCCAGATAAGGTCAGATGGGCAGTACGTTCCTTTAAACCATTCAAAGCTCCTGGTGGGGATGGCATCTTTCCTGCTCTTCTACAATAGGCGATCGATGCAATCCTGCCAAGCTTGATTTTATTATTTAGAGCAAGCTACAATTGGGGATACATCCCTACTATCTGGAGACAGGTAAATGTGATTTTTAAACCTGGCAATAGGCCTAGCGAGCTACCTAAATCTTACAGACCAATCAGTCTAACATCTTTTGTCCTAAAAATCATGGAGAGACTCATTGATGTTCATATCAGAGGTCGGCTAGAGGTGTCTGCCCCTCTGCACTCAAGTCAGTTTGCATACAGAAAAGGCAAAAGCACAGAAGGTGCACTTCACTATCTTGTTAAGAAGATAGAAGGTACTTTTCGATCCAAGGAGGTTGCTTTGTGTGCATTCCTAGACATCGAAGGCGCCTTCGATAACACTGGCTATGACTCAATAGAGAGAGCTATTAGTAACAAGAGTATCGAAGTCTCGACCAATCTATGGAGATATTACTTCATCCTTAGGAGGAGTGTCAGTGTCTGTGACCGCAGTAAAGGATTGTCCCCAAGGAGGAGTCCTCTTTCCCCTTCTGTGGTAACTGGTCATAGACGATATTTTGGTTTTTTGGTTGATCTACACAGATCAGGCTACATCGCCATTGGCTATGCTGACGACTTGGCGATTATTATCACGCACGACCATTTCTGCTGTTAACACTCGTTAACAGTTAAAAGCTGCTACGATGCATTGCAATCTCTGGCCAGACACAACAGGGTTAAGCTCGGTTGGGTACCTGGTCATCGAGGTATTGCAGGCAACGAAGCCGCAGATGAACTGGCTAGGGCTGGTTCTGAAACTACGTTCATAGGACCTGAACCCTTTTGCGGCGTCAATTGGAGTGCCGCCACAGGGCTGATTAACGGTTGTGAGGGCAGGCTTCGCCTGCCTCAATGGGAAAATATCCCGGGGCTAAGGCAATCTAAACAACTCATCAGACCCTTCTCATATAAAGAAATCTTGTATCTAGATAAAGGCAGCATTAGGAACGAGCGGGAAAATGTTTTTTGAAAGTGCTGCTCAGCTGCATCTTCAGCAAACGAAGCCCGGTTGAAGGAGTCAGTTCTTCGAGCTCCCAAAACCGCTGTAGAAAAACATCTACATCTAGTACAGAATGAAATGATGACATTGTCTGGTTATGCGATTGTTCAGCATCCAACACTTCACCTATTACCACCCAACCAAAGGACGTATTCTGGGCGATTGGTAGCCCATCTGAACCTTGAATCTGGTTACCTCGTAAAATACACCATAACTTGTCCGCTCCAAGCAGCATGTCAATCGGTCCCGGTACATTAAAGTTCGGATCTGCCAATTCCAAGTGTTGTAGGTGGGACCACCCTTAGGTATCAAACGATTGCGACGGATGATTAGAAGTTAGCTTGGTCAATGCAAATGCATTCACCATAAGATTTGTTTTAAGCCGAGAGCCTAAATTAACGCAAACACGACCTCTAGTTTGTCCTGCTTCCGTGGATGAAACACCAAGAACGGAAACTCTTGCCTGCCTACGAGGAAGGCCTAGACGTTGAGCGAACGACTCGACAATAAATGAAAGTTGAGACCCCGAATCCATCAACACGCGACAGCTTACCGAATTTCCTTTATTGTCCTGAACCTGCGCCAAAATAGTGGGTAAAATAGTTTGCCTTGGTAGGCCGACGATCAATGATGAGTGATAGCTTACAGGCTGAGGATTAGCGGAAAGTTGTAAACAGCTGGGTGTGGGTTCAATGTGTTGAGCGGTCTCAGTACGATGTAAAGACGACGCGTTATTTGTATCTGCGTGTACCAACGAATGGTAACGCGAGTGGCATACACGAGAGCGAAATGATGAGCGACATTTGCCTGCAGGATGACCTGGCCGAAGGCAATTAAAACACAATTATTTTGACTTTACGAACGCACGACGCATGTCCACATTAAGTAATAAAAATTGTTCGCACTGTGGTAAAATATGTTTGCCATTACATTTTGGACAATGTGACTGCATTACAGCATTCGAATGAGATTCTACGAAATGTGAACGAATCTGGGCTTTAGGTTTATCTCGAGAAGCACCAACACGCGGGTACGTCAGCCAACAATTCGTCTGACGAACACCGAACCCAAAAGCCGTTGAACCCTAGTTGCATCAGCGTTGCATTTTAAGGCAATCTAGTTCAACGGTCAGTAGATCAAATTTCAGCATTGTTTATTATCAATTTTGTCAATTTAACAAAACGTAATTTCAATTTCAGTTTTTGTCAATTTAACAAAATGTAAAGTTCGATTCCGATTTGTCAATTTAACAAAATGTAAAGTTCGATTCCAATTTTGTCAATTTAACAAAATGTAACACAACAACAAAATACATTATAATAATTCTTAGCTTTAAGTCACGAATAGAAAAATTAAAAATTAAAAGTTCAGTCTAATAAAGTACTAAGAGGAGTGAAGTAAAAAGTTGTTTTTTTTTAAAGCCGCGAAGTAAAAGCGACTTAATTGGCGCAGTCGGTTAAAACCACAAAAAGGTTTCATTCTATTTCTAATCTGTAGATGCAGAAAAAGTACAAGTGAAACTACATTAAAATATCTCATTCAAACTCCAAAGAGTTGAATCGTGAAAAAAAGTATACATATTTAAAATATCTCATTCAAACTCCAAAGGGTTGAATCGTGAAAAATATATATACATATTTAAAATATTTCCTTCAAACTCCAAAGAGTTCGGTAGTGAATCGTGAAAAAAAAAACGATATTTTTAAAATATCTCCATCAACCTCCTAAGAGTTCGATTGAAAAAAAAATAAAATTATATTTAAAACATGGAAAACCAAGCAGACGCAAACTACGTCTTCTCAGCGGGAGAACTCCTTAAGGAAGCCGCATCAATCAAGGAATTCAACGGATCCAAAGACTACGCCTTGTCATCGTTCATCAGGGAAGTGGACCTTATTCTTCCCCTATTCAACACCAACCCACCACTCCAAGAATTTGTATACCAACGACACATCAGTAATAAAATCCAGGAGCAGCATTGGAAGTCACTAGGACACTGGGACCACAAGCAACATGGCAGGAGACAAAGAAGGAACTTATCAGGAACTTTGGCGTGAAGGAAAGCTACCATGCCCTTTACCACAAAGCACTCAATATAAAAAATTATAATGTAAGTGAATATTACTATATTCTTAAAGGTTTTTAGATAAGCTTAATACAAAATACGAATTCGATGATTTAAAACCGGTAGAATTTTCACCCCAAACAAATGAGTCCGTTATTTTAAAAACGTTTCTTAATGGTATAGATGCCCATCTTGCGAGTGTAGTCCATTGTAGAAATATCAACAATCTCAGGGAAGCGTTTAACACTCTAGAAGAGACAGGATTACTTAGGAACCCCCACTTCAGAACTAACCGTAATCAAGAAAAATATAGACCAAGCCCCCCTGTGCAACGACCCAATCCAATCACACATATCCCACAACACAATTTCAACACAAATTCAGGACAATTTAAACATAGAACACACACATCCGACCAAGTGAGACAAGGACATAATAACTACCATAACTACAATAATTACAGGAATTCAGGACTGTATAAACAAAATCAAAGTACCCCGATGGAAGTTGACCATATACAAATGAATTATCCACCCCGTTTTTGCAATCAACCACCCGAAAATCGCGAGGAAAATTTTCAGTCACAGGGCCCCAACATAACTTACCGATAGTAGAATTATCCATAGGACATGAAAAGGTCAAATGCCTATTAGATACAGGCTCAACGACGTGACTAATAGACAAGTACAAACTGACAAAATACGAACGAAAAAACTTAAAACAACCTCTATTTTTCAAAACTTTGAATGGACTTACGAAAATTTCTCAAGAAATTATCACTAATGTCCCCCTTGAATTCAACGAAAATGCGTATATGTGTTGGAAAGTAACATCAAAAATAAATGTTTCGATGGCATTATCGGCCTCAACTTACTTAAACCAATGCAAGCAATCATAAACTTAAATGAAGAATATTTAGAAGTGCATAACGTCAGGACTAAGTTCTTGAATTCTTGCACCCACAAATACGACGAAATTCAAACTCTAGAACAAACAACGGACGAGAGCATTCTTGAGAAGCGAACTGAATGATGAAAAAACAGAAAAATTAAGAGAAATTATTTCAAAAAACCAGGACCTATTTTTTCAAGAAGGCGACAAGTTAACACACACCCATGAAATTCATCATGAAATAATAACAACAATAAATCAACCAATTTACGCAAAAATATATCGCTATCCCCAAATCCATGAAACAGAAATCAAGAAACAAATAGGAGAGATGCTTGACCAAGGCATTATAACAGAAAGCAATTCACCGTATAACTCACCACTCTGGATTGTGCCCAAAAAGATGGACAATTCCGGCAAAAAAAAGTGGCGTATAGTAATTGACTATAGAAAACTCAACGAGGCAACCGTAAATAATAAATTTCCCATCCCTAACATAGAGAGCATCTTAGAAAAATTGGGACGAGCCCAATATTTCACGACTTTAGACCTCGCAAAAGGATTTCACCAAATCCTGATCAAACCAGAGGACAGAAAGAAAACTGCCTTCTCTACCCCCTTGGGACATTATGAATTCATAAGAATGCCGTTCGGATTAAAAAATGCCCCGGCAAAGTTTCAAAGACTGATAAACTCTGTACTTCGTGAATACATTAATAAAATCTGCGTCGTATATCTAGACGATATCCTGATATTTAGCACTAACATACAGGAACACACAGAAAATATTCAAAAAAAATTTTAATAAACTTCGCGAACACAACCTTAAAGTACAAATAGACAAATGTAAATTTTTTGCAAGAACATCAGAATATTTAGGTCACTTTTTAACAACCGAAGGTATAAAACCAAACATGAACAAAATTAATAACATCCTAAAACTTAAAATACCTGAGACACCGAAACAATAAAATCATTTTTAGTAATGACAGGGTATTATAGGAAGTTTATAAGGGACTATGCAAAGGTAGCGTACAATTTGACGAAATATTTGAAAAAGAACACAAAAGTAAACAAAAATGATTCAAACTATATACATGCTTTCGAAAAATTGAAACAACTCCTAACAGACGCCCCAATTTTAAGATATCCTGACTTCAATAAAAAATTCAAAATTGCGACCGATGCAAGCGATTTCGCCATAGGTGCCGTTTTATCGCAAAGCGACCATCCAATCAGTTATGCCAGCAGGACCCTAAACGACCACGAACGGAAATACTCAACAACGGAAGAAGAGCTACTAGCAATCGTATGGGCTGTCAACTATTTCAGACCATACATTTATGGGCGAACTTTCGAACTAATGACAGATCACCAACCATTAAAATGGCTCCAAACGAAGCATAACGGAAAAGACATAAACCCCAGACTCCAACGTTGGTTATTAAAATTAGGAGAATACGATTTTAATATCGATTATATAAAAGGAAAGGACAACAATGTAGCGGACTTTTTAAGTAGAATCAATGCTGACACTGGAGAAATAAACATTATTGAACAGAATAATCCGAAATTTTTTTTAACCGAAACCCCGAAAGACATAAATGAAATAGTCCACGCCGACGTATACACAAACACAAAGAACCATTTTTTCACACTGATAGACAGATTTTCTAAACACGCCTTAGCACTTCCACTAGAAGATAGAAACAGTATCACAATTATCAATAAGCTAAGACTTTTCTTTTCCATTAGAGGCAAGCCTAAATTATTAATTCTTGATAACGAATTTAACAGCATAAACCTAAAAGACTTTCTCAGAGAAGAGGACGTTCAGCTTCATTTTACAAAACAAAACAGTCATACGGGAAACTCTGATATCGAAAGGTTCCATAGCTCATTAGGCGAAAAAATCAGAATACTCGAAGCAGAAAACTCTCCACTCTCAACACAGGATAGAATTATTAAAGCTACAGAATGGTACAATAAATCCATACATTCAGCCATTGGAGTAAAACCGATCTACGTAGTAGAAGGAAACGTTGACAAACAGAAAATACATAATAAACTTAAAACTGACAAAGAACGTAGGACAGCCAAACTTAACGAAAAACGAGAAAATTACCAGTCAGAACAAACAGAAGGATACGTAAAAAATTATAAAGCATTAAGACACAAAAACGAACCCAAATATAAAAAGCTACAGTTAGATAATATTCACCCAACCAATATTAAACGCACAAAACAATTTTCAGGTATTTTGGACACTAATGACTATCTTACTGATGACAATCCCAATAACTGACGCATCACTCACGATACAAAAACTTGAAGACCACAACGAAGGATTCGCAGAAATAAAACTGGATGACGTCGAAATAATAACAGACTATGACCTTATATTACACATAATTAAACCCATTGAGATCGAAAATATCATAATTGGGGATCTGCATTGCGATTGATCGGGAAACTACTGACTACTCAAAACTTGGTTTGGGCCAGTAGCGTAACAATCAAGTTCGTGATGTAGTGCTTGCTCTACCTCCTCGTGGTGGTCCCCGGGCAACTATGTGTATAAATCCTTATACATGTAGGCTAAAACTGCAAGTGCGAACGGTCTAGCGTTTCTAGTCTAGGTAACGTGGGCTAGCACCCTGCGGTACCGAAAAATACCCGCTACTGAAACTAACACAACGCCTCGGATAAGTAATGATCGAATAATGACGACTTTTGGCTATTGTACCCGGACTAAGATTGGTTTCTGGAATGTGAGGACGCTCCTTGACTATGGGAGTGAAGGACCTCATAATGCCAGATTTCTTCAACTGGAACGTGAGTTTCTTCGATATAATTTGGACATACTGGGAGTGAGTGAAGTAAGATGGTTCGACGCGGGAGAGTACCAATCCCAAACGTGTAACACTGTGCTACTCTACTCTGGCAAACCCTCCGGCAGTACCCGTGCATCTGGAGTGGGTCTGCTGCTAACGCCAACAGCACGTAGAGGCCTAATTTCCTGGCACCCGCATAGTGATAGGATCATATCGGCCAGATTTCGGACTAGAGTACGGCGCGTCACGATCATACAGTGCTACGCCCCAACGAATCCCTCGATTGAGGATGAATAGGAAAACTTCTACAATCAACTAAACGCTGTATTCAACGCAACGCCGAACGGAGATATCGTCATCGTGATGGTGGATTTGAATGCCAAGGTTGGCAACGACAATGAAGGACTCAAGCATGTGATTGGGAAGCACGGCCTCGGCGAACGAAATGACAATGGTGAAAGATTTGTTGAATTCTGCAACACCAACAACCTTGTTATAGGAGGCACCATGTTTGAGCATAAGACTTGCCACAAGGTCAGCTGGGTGTCAACTGACAGGCAATCATCATCCAACCAAATCGACCATGTGGCGATCAGCAGACGTTTTAGGAGCTGTCTGTTAGACGTCCGAAACAGACGAGGAGCCGACATGGGTATGGTACGTGATCATCACCTTATGGTAGCTACTGTCCAGTTACGTACTGCATCAGTTCATAGAATCCGCAATATCATCCGAATGCCTAGGTATAACATCGACCGGCTAAAGACCAATATTAAACGCACAAAACAATTTTCAGGTATTTTGGACACTAATGACTATCTTACTGATGACAATCCCAATAACTGACGCATCACTCACGATACAAAAACTTGAAGAACACAACGAAGGATTCGCAGAAATAAAACTGGATGACGTCGAAATAATAACAGACTATGACCTTATATTACACATAATTAAACCCATTGAGATCGAAAATATCATAATTGGGGATCTGCATTGCGATTGATCGGGAAACTACTGACTACTCAAAACTTGGTTTGGGCCAGTAGCGTAACAATCAAGTTCGTGATGTAGTGCTTGCTCTACCTCCTCGTGGTGGTCCCCGGGCAACAACCTTGTTATAGGAGGCACCATGTTTGAGCATAAGACTTGCCACAAGGTCAGCTGGGTGTCAACTGACAGGCAATCATCATCCAACCAAATCGACCATGTGGCGATCAGCAGACGTTTTAGGAGCTGTCTGTTAGACGTCCGAAACAGACGAGGAGCCGACATGGGTATGGTACGTGATCATCACCTTATGGTAGCTACTGTCCAGTTACGTACTGCATCAGTTCATAGAATCCGCAATATCATCCGAATGCCTAGGTATAACATCGACCGGCTAAAGATCCCCTCAGTACGCCAACAATTAAGGGATCATTTATCGCAAGGAGTGGAAGCAATCAGCAGCTCACTGCCGACAACCATCCAGGAACATTGGAAGGCTGTGAAAAATGTTTTCACATCTGGAGCGGAAAGTATTGTTGGTAGAAGCCAGGCAAGGCACAGCACGTGGCTTACCGTAGATACCTGGAGGCGGATTGAAGAACGTAAACTACTTAAAGCTCGTATTGTAGATATTCCAGCAGCAGCGAGGAGCGAGCTAGAGTCCATGTATCGAAGAAAAATGAGAGAAGTGCAGCGTAGTGTAAGGCGTGACAAGCGTAACTATATTAACAACCTGGCCTCAGAAGTAGAGGAAGCAGCGAGCCGGTGCGATAGTAGAACCGTTTACAGAATCACCAAAGAGCTGACAGGTGGTCACCGCTTTAGCCAACATCCGGTGAAAGGCCTAGATGGTACCGTACTCGTTTCAGATGAGGATCAGCTCAAGCGATGGAAGGAGCATTTCTCTACGGTCCTTAACCGTGTATTTGCTAACGATATGCACCTAAATCAAACGGAAGTAACAATTTCCCGGATTCACACCTCAACTCCCAGTAAAGACGAGATCGCTACCACGATTAACGCACTAAAGAACCACAAGTCGGTAGGACTAGATGGTATACCCGCAGAGCTTCTGCGTGCAGCTCCAACGACATCAGCAGAGCTTTTATATCCTCTTGTAGAGAGAGCTTGGGAGGTAGAAAGTTTCCCCGAAGAGTGGAAGAAGGGAATGATTGTCAAGCTCCCTAAAAAAGGTAGTCTTATGGAGTGCGAAAACTGGAGAGGCATTTGCGTTCTCCCTGCAGTTGCAAAAGTAATAGCCAAAGTAGTACTTGAACGTATTAAGGAACATCTGGAAGATACACTCAATGCCGAACAAGCAGGTTTCCGCACTGGATCCTCCTGTGTAGACCACATAAACACCCTGCGGATCATTACTGAACAGTGCATTGAATTCCGGTCACCACTGCACCTGCTGTTCATCGATTTTGAGAAGGCGTTTGACAGTGTCAACAGACAGTTTATCTGGCTCGCCTTGCGCAGGAGAGGTATACCCGATAAACTAATAGCTATTATTAAAGCAACCTATGATGGCTCCAAATGTCATGTGCTGCATAGAGGAAAGCTGTCAGAGGAATTCGAGATCCTTAGTGGGGTAAGACAAGGTTGCATTCTATCGCCGATACTTTTTTTGTTGGTGATTAGCGATGTACTTCGCGCAGCTTTATCTACTGGAAACGGAGGAATTCGTTGGACTCTTACATCTCAACTCAAACATCTGGATTACGCTGACGACGTTTGTTTACTCTCACATAGAATTATGGAGCTGCACCAAATGACAACAAATGTGGAGAGGGAGGCAAATGTTGCGGGTTTGAAGATTAATACTGCCAAAACCAAAATCATCAACCTCGGCACTAACTCAGTTACTCATGTTAACATTGCTGGACAGCCGGTAGAGAGAGTAGAGAGTTTCCAATATCTTGGGAGTATTGTCTCGACCGAAGGTGGAACCGAACAGGACATTGCCAACCGAATCGGCAAAGCAAAATCGGTGTTTGGAATGATGCCCATGATATGGCGAAGCAATGCGATCAGCTTAAACACCAAGCTGCGACTGTTCCGCTCAAATGTTGAATCTGTGCTGTTGTATGGGTGCAGCACTTGGAAGGTGACCGCTACTATCACAAAAAGATTACAAACATTTGTAAATAGGTGCCTACAGAACATCTTAAGGGTTTTCTGGCCTAACCGTATCTCTAACGAACATCTTTACCAGAGAACGGGTCAGGAACCAATAGGCACAACCAATGCAATGGAACCCGTTATCTCAGGATGGTAGAAGAACGAGTCGTCCGAGAAATACATGGCGCAGAACAGTTGAGAAGGAGGCACGGCAATTGGGGAAGAGTTGGAGAGAGCTGAAGCTCATTGCCAGGAACCGCACGCGATGGCGCGTAGGCGTAGCAGAGGCCCTAGGACCCATAAGGGGATACAGGCCATAAAGAAGATAACATCTTTAGAAAACTTGATAATAGACTACAAAATACTTGAAAACAAACAGCTACTCGCTTACGAATTAGAAAGCTTAAAGCTCAAATTAAAGACTCTCTTACCACACAAAACCAAACGAGGACTAATTAATATACTAGGAACAGGAATGAAATGACTATACGGGACCATGGACGATAACGATAGACAAAACATAGAAGAACATCTCAAAATAATTGACGAAAATAACCATAACGCAATCTCTAACCTTAATCAACAGATCAAAATTAACGACCATTTCAATAGAACTTTCACCCAAATAAAAAGTGCTATTGAGTCAGACAGACGGCAATTCAATAGTAAATTGAACGAAATTCAGTCAACATACGAAACAATATACACACAATTTTCATATCTAGACATTTTACTAAAAATAAAAATTATAGGAGACAATATCGATCACATTCAAAACAACATAGCTTCTTCCAGGTTAGACCTAATGTCCAGCAATATTTTAACAACTGATGAGATATTAAACTATAATATCGATCTCTATAAATTACAAAATATAAAACTTGGCACCGCCAAATATAAGGACGATAGCATAATCTTTTCAATTAAAATCCCAAAGCAAACTATACAAGCAAGAAGGTCAATATTCATACTATAAGGAAACGAAATATCCGAAGAATTAATCTTTGAAAATCAACAGATAATAACAATTAACAAAACAAAATACGAATTTAATAAAGATTTTTATAAAAATAACCTAAAGATAAGTCAATTATGTATTTTTAATAGAAACTGTAACAAAATAATTAACAGAAATGCAAATGTCATTGAAATCGAAACTGGCCTTATATTATTAAAAAATCAAATTGAAACCTTAATTGAAAGTACTTGCGATGAAAGAAGATTTAGAGCAAATAAAAACTATTTGGTATTATTCAACAATTGCGAAATATATATTAGTAACGTAACATATAGGAACCTAAACAAACAATTTAAGCAAAACTTTGTTTTACAAAATTCACGTTTGACGAAATCATAATCGCACAAATTGAGAATATGGAGAAAATAAAAGAACTTAAATTAAATAGGAAAATACACTCTACAGTAAACTGGATAACATTTACCATAGTCTTTATTATAATTACTTTGTTGTACAGAAAACATAAAAATATCTCATTGAAATTAGAAACAAGAACTCAGGAGAGTTCTAAATCAAAGGAAGGAGGGGTTACGTCAGCCAACAATTCGTCTGACGAACACCGAACCCAAAAGCCGTTGAACCCTAGTTGCATCAGCGTTGCACTTTAAGGCAATCTAGTTCAACGGTCAGTAGATCAAATTTCAACATAGTTTATTATCAATTTTGTCAATTTAACAAAACGTAATTTCAATTTCAGTTTTTGTCAATTTAACAAAATGTAAAGTTCGATTCCGATTTTGTCAATTTAACAAAATGTAAAGTTCGATTCCAATTTTGTCAATTTAACAAAATGTAACACAACAACAAAATACATTATAATAATTCTTAGCTTTAAGTCACGAATAGAAAAATTAAAAATTAAAAGTTCAGTCTAATAAAGTACTCAGAGGAGTGAAGTAAAAATTTGTTTTTTTTAAAGCCGCGAAGTAAAAGCGACTTAATTCGCGCGAGTGATTGGCAACATTCTAATGCATCGCATCTTGAATGCAAAAAATTTAACAATTCTTCGAATGGAACGTTTTCCGTGAACCGACCGTTTCAGCCCAAGCTTGTTTTGTGTCCACGTCGAGCTTATTAGCTAATAAATATATTAACCACGGATCACGCGAATTTGAGCCGAGCGTCTTTAATCCACGAATAGCTTCATATGCACCGTCTGTGAGCTTTCGCAGCATGTGAACATTACTCATCGATGCCGATGGAAGAGACAAAAAGGTTTGTATAAATGCTTACACAATAAGATTGACGCGATCATATCGTTTCTCTAGGCGCTGCCACGCTTCTACATAATTACCTTCGGTGACCGATAAATGCTTTATAAGCTGCATCATCTCGAAGGTATGATGTTAAATAGTGAAACTTCTCGGGGGTTCATATGTGCGGGTAGCAAAGCACCCGGGAACATAAAGGGTCTCCATAAGAATTTTTTTTATTGTTTCTACAAATTGCATGTTTTATGAACCAAGCGCGTTGGTTCAAACTTTGCGTGGAGGTTTTATACCATAATGGGCACTAAAAAGGTATATTTTGAAAATGGTCATACTCCTGGGTCAAGGGGTCACCATTTCACAAATTGCATACAGGTGTTTTAAAAAAATTAACCCGATTTTCTTCAAATTTTATACTCATGAGTCACGAAAACTGCATTTGTTTGATTATTAGCTATTTTATTTTACACACAAATGTTAATATCAGCCACATTTTTAAACTGAATTTTATAAAATTTTAGGATATTTACAAACGTATTTTTAAAAAAAATGTCAACGTAAATTATTGGCATGTGAGGGAAGGTTGTAGGCTATAGTACTCATGTGTGCGGGTAGCAAAGCGCCCGGGAACAGCTAGTCGCATATAAAATATGAAAAACTAAATTTTTTTTATTGAGATTTTCATACAAAAACACCATCCTAATTTCCCAAAATTTCCGACTTTTCCGGTGGACTTTTCATACAATCCTTGTCCTTATAACTACGAACACAATAAAAACAAAATCAGCCATCGGTCGAGTCGTTCTCAAGTGATGATCAGTCAAACATATGGCAATACATTTTTATATATATTGATTGGAATGAGGTGGAGCATAACCTCTAGAGCGCGAGTTGGTGTTGATATCGGCAACCGGCTTTAAGCATGCATGCACATTTTCCATTCAGTTTTTATGTGTATTTTTTTTCAGAGCTGGCAACTATACTCTTATGACGATTTGATTTGAGCTAAGAAATATAAGTATAAACTGTGATATAAGCTAAGATGTAAATGATAAAGCAGAAATCTTACTGTATCAGCAAAAACTAAGCAGGTACCATTTAGTTTTGGCGAGACAATCGTTGGTAATTTATATTTCCTGGTCAAAAGGACTAGCTCTATCTTCTTCGAGTTGACACCCAGACCGCTTTTGTTTGTCCATTCTGTAACGATTGAGAGGTAATTTTGCATTACCTCCCTAATCATTTTTAGGTATTTCCCTGAGACAGCTAACACTACATCATCAACATACCCTACCACACCAGGACGGCCTATAAGACTGCCCAAACTAGGTACAAGTCTGCGGGTAGCAAAGCGCCCGGGAACAGCTAGTGTCATATAAAATATGAAAAACTAAATTTTTTTTTATTGAGATTTTCATACAAAAATATTATCCTAATTTCCCAAAATTTCCGACTTTTCCGGTGGACTTTTCATACAATCCTTGTCCTTATAACTACGAACACAATAAAAACAAAATCAGCCAAATCGGTCCAGCCGCTCTCAAGTGATGATCAGTCAAACATGTGGCAATTTATATTTATATATATAGATTGGAATGAGGTGGAGCATAACCTCTAGAGCGCGAGTTGGTGTTGATATCGGCAACCGGCTTGCATGCATGCACATTTTCCATTCAGTTTTTATGTGTAACTTTTTTCAGAGCTGGCAACTATACTCTTACCCCGTACAGTAGATTGGTCTTACTACCGCTGTGTAAAGCTGTATTATTATTATGATATAGGTTTCCAGCTAAGTTTCCTGTCCAAGATTATTTTATTTTCATTTCATTTATGCATCTTATTAAGTATTAAGTACAAAAAACATAGTCATAGAGTGTACACAATGATTTGAGCTTATAAATATAAGTATAAACTGTGATATAAGCTAAGATGTAAATGATAAAGCAGAAATCTTACTGTATCAGCAAAAACTAAGCAGGTGCCATTTAGTTTTGGCGAGTCAATCGTTGGAAATTTATATTTCCTGGTCAAAAGGACTAGCTCTATCTTCTTCGAGTTGACACCCAGACCACTTTTGTTTGTCCATTCTGTAACGATTGAGAGGTAATTTTGCATTACCTCCCTAATCATTTTTAGGTATTTCCCTGAGACAGCTAACGCTACATCATCAACATATCCTACCACACCTGGACGGCCTATAAGACTGCCCGAACTAGATACAAAGTGGCCTTAAGGGACAGCAAAAGAAAAAGCTGGAGAGAGTTTTGCGAAAGCATCGACACACTGCCAACAGCTTGTCGAATACACAAAGCCCTCTCACTTGACCACAACAATCCACTTGGTTCGGTAAAGAAACCAAACGGTGAACTTACATCCTCTAGACAAGAAACTCTTGAGTGCCTGGTTAAAGGTCATTTTCCCAAGTGTATCATACTAGATAATCAAGACGCATGCAAGGATACAAACATGCACCCATACCTTATCTCAACCGAGGCCTACAGACGCTCAGCCAGCATTTTCCCACCAGAAAGCATATGCTGGGCGATAAACTCATTCTGCCCATACAGTCTCCAGGTGGAGACGGGCTATTTTTAAAAAAAATGTCAACGTAAATTATTGGCATGTGAGGGAAGGTTGTAGGCTATAGTACTCATGTGTGCGGGTAGCAAAGCGCCCGGGAACAGCTAGTCGCATATAAAATATGAAAAACTAAATTTTTTTTTATTGAGATTTTCATACAAAAACACCATCCTAATTTCCCAAAATTTCCGACTTTTCCGGTGGACTTTTCATACAATCCTTGTCCTAATAACTACGAACACAATAAAAACAAAATCAGCCATCGGTCGAGCCGTTCTTAAGTGATGATCAGTCAAACATATGGCAATACATTTTTATATATATTGATTGGAATGAGGTGGAGCATAACCTCTAGAGCGTGAGTTGGTGTGGATATCGGCAACCGGCTTTAAGCATGCATGCACATTTTCCATTCAGTTTTTATGTGTAACTTTTTTCAGAGCTGGCAACTATACTCTTATGATGATTTGATTTGAGCTAAGAAATATAAGTATAAACTGTGATATAAGCTAAGATGTAAATGATAAAGCAGCAATGATAAAGCCTGTATCCAATCCTCCTGCAGCAAGGCATTAAATTAATAGAACCAGTACTCGTTAAACTCTACAGAGCCAGTCACAACCTAGAATACGTTCCAAAGTGCTGGAGAGGGTTCTGGTTTTACCAAAAGGGGGAAAGAAATCCCCCGAGGATACTAGGTCGTATAGACCTATCAGCCTTACATCTTTCATCCTAAAGTCTATGGAGAAAATAAAAGGCCTTTACATAAGGTCGAATGCGCTCCAATGAATTCCCTTGAATACCAGCCAACACGCATACCAGACTGGTAAATCAACGAAAACAGCACTACATGAGCTGAAAACCAAAATCGAAGACACACTTCGAAGCAAAGAAATGTTATTATGCGCCTTCATAGACATACAAGGAGCTTTTGACAACACTAGCTTCGAAGTAATTCAAACACAATCTAGTTCAAGGGGCATCGACTCCTCTACCATAGGATGGGTCATGAGCATGCTAAGAAGCAGGAAGATTCAAGCCTCACTCGGCGAGGAAAGCATCACAATAGCGGCACCCAGTGGCTGTCCACAGAGTGGTGTCCTATCGCCCCTTCTGTGGCTATTAGTGATGAATGAACTGCTCTCCAGGCTAGAAAACAACGGCCTAACTTATATTAGCTATGCAGATGACCTAGTCCTAGTAGTTCGTGGCAAATTCGAGAGCACGATAACAGATCGTATGCAAATTGCTCTCAAACAAGCCAAAGAATTGTGCAAAGAGGTTGGCCTAAGCGTCAATCCTGACAAGATAGTTTGCACCCTACTCACCAAAAGACAAAAAGTAACGCTGCCAGCAATAAAATTCCAAGGCAATTCCAATTCCAATTTAATGAATGCAGAAGCCAAATATTTAGGGGTCGTGTTTGACAAAAAACTAACATGGAACACCCACATATCATATATTACAAACAACGTATGTTACCTGGCAACGTATGTTTAGCAAAACGTGGGGAATAAACCCGCAAATTACCCTTTGGCTATACCAAAGCATAATCAGCCCCAGGATCACATACGCGGCCCTGGTTTGGTGGCCAAGAACAGAGCAATTAACGAAACGCTCAAAACTAAACAAGATACAAAAACTTATACATATGTCTAAGTGCAACGGGTGCAGTTAAGAGCTGCCCAACAGGCAGGACACTTTAGCATCATAAACAAAATAGACTTGGAATATGTCCAACCATCAGACCTAATGATAAAAACAACTAATTTCAAAAGGAATTTTTCGATTAAAATATCCGATCGGAATCAAGTTGAAAATACCATAAGTACCCATCCAAACCATGCATCCATCTGTTATACAGACGGATTAAAAACAAACACAGGAACCGGAGCAGGAGTATTCAGACCAAGAATCACACTACGAATACTCCTAGGTAGAGCCTGTGGATCGGCAGGTATCCACTTGCCGCCCCCCACCCAGCCCAGCAAAGCACTGGTTCGGGGGGAGCAGAAGCCCAACTCTGACCCGCATAGTAGGTCTGGACTTGACCCGAAGGCCAACGATAGGTGGTGAAGGGGCACACTCAGCTAGAGTGAAGTCGGGACAGCAGTCCAACTAACTCGAAATGAGGCCCTCAACCAGTGGGCAGCATAAGCTTTCTCTGCCAAACGAGACCTTCAGTCCTCACACCGCCACAAAAGGAGGACACAAAATGAGGCAGGGCACTGTAGGTAGCTATCGTCGCGGACCTAGGAGGAGCTATCGATCCTGAATAAAGCTGTTCTAGATGAGGTGATCGTAGGCTGAAAAGTCAAAATTGGCTTTGATGGTGTCAATTTCAGCCCTAGAATGATCCCGATGTTGCGACTGAGAAACGGCCGCTTGGCTGAAGACACACGCTCCGACATTTTCTACATGGGAAGGACCAAAGCTCGTGGCAAGAGATGTGGACGATATACCCAAATCAATTAATATATCAGTGTTCCTCCCACGAAGCAGTTAGCAAGGAATGGAAAGATCCATTTTACTGATCAAAACGCAAAATAAGGTGCTCCACACAGGGTTGTGGAAACCGATCGGTTATCGGGAGGAAGGCGACGGTGCACTCGCTACCATCTCCATTGGCTTCCGCAGCCGAGACACGGTAAAAGCTGCGGGTCACACACTTTGATACCGATATGGTAAAATAACGGTGAGTGGCCTGAGGAAGAAAGAGGACGGAGAAGGGGCAGACAGACTCTCCCTCCTCAACATCAGAGGACTCTCAGTATTAACTAACTTCCAGAATTATCAAACCTGGTAGCATTCCAATTCCAGTTTATTATAGACTCCACCAACCGGAATATTTTAATCGCATCGGCCTACTTTGTCGGGGACAGGGAGGATATGCCGCCCCCGGATATACAAGAACTGGTCCATCATTGTCGAAGACACAGCAAACCACTACTAGTTGTATGTGATGCAAATGCTCACAACGAAGAGTGGGGAAGCACTGATACAAATAGGAGGGGTCATTGTCTTTAAGAGTTTTTGGTGAAGGAAAACCTAGATGTATATAAGAGGGTAAGAGAATATTTCAGTTCAAAGAGTGGCCAAATGTCCACATGAGCTGTAATGTGAGGCAAGAGAAATTAACAGTGCAATCTCCGATGCATATGAGTCGAGTTGCCCAGTGAGCTCTCCCAAAGTGGGAAATGAGCTTCGTAGGCAGGTGAGGAAACTTTTCAAAACCCACAAGAGGAGGGGCATTTGGCAGCAATACAGAGAAGCTATAACAGCAAACACCACTGAAGTAAGAAAAGCCAAACGCAGAAGTAACTTTTGCGAGGAAGTAACCAATAATACAGCGTTTGCCAGACTGTTTAGAGCGATGTCAAAAGATGCTAAGAGTATCAAGACATTACTAATAGAGCAGAACTGGAAGTTCACAGAAAATGAGGAGCAGAGAGTTCTCCTTCTCTTGAAACCACACTTCCCAGGTAGCACAGTGATCTGTACTGAGGCTGAGATGGGGTTGAACCACCTCAGGGCAAGTAGGGAGGACTGGAGGAAAGTCTCGGAGATCTGAACGGAGCACAGAAACCGATTGGCAGTTAAAAGCTTCAAGTGCTATAAATCGGCAGGTGTGGTCGGGTTATGCAAGCTGGATTAGATAACTTTACTCCACACATTTTAAGAATATTTAGATGTAGCCTAGCACTCGAAAGGTAAGGGTAATATTCATACCTTAAGTGGGGAAGAAAAACCTTACCCATCCAAAGTCCTACAGACCAATTAGCCTAACCTCGTTCGTTCTAAAGACTGTCGAAACGGTTATCGAAAATTTTATATGGTCGAGAGAGAGAACCAGTACATTCCAGTTAGCATGGAAAGTGGTGCTATACGCCTTCGAAGGCGAATTCGACAGCGCTTCTAATGGGGCAATGAGAAATGCTCTGGAGAGAAAGAATGTAGACAGCACAATCACTAAATGGTTGTGCGAGATGCTGGGCACCAGAACAGCGGAGACTTTAGTCGGTGATAAAACCAATATGGTTAACGCTACAAGAGGATGCCTACAAGGAGGGGTACTGTCTCAGATCTGAAACTGAATACCAGATACATCCGGGTACCATAAAGTGGTATACGGATGGATCAAAGAAATCAGAAAGCACGGGTGCTGGAGTCTATGGACCACGAACCAAGTACTCTGTAGGGGCAGAGCCTGAGTATATTGCAAGCAGAAGTACATGCCATCTAAAGATGGGCTCACTTTAATCTTTAAAGGAACTACATGAGGCAGGAAATAGCTATCATGACATACAGCTGAGCTGGGCTAAGGACCCTGGATGCATTTCACAGCACATCTAAACTTGTGGTGAATGCAGGCCTAAGCTAAATAGACTTGCCAAAGTCAACAAAGTACGTTTGTTCTGGATGATGCTGCATAGGGTACCGCATAGTGCGGAAAGAAATACGCAGTATAGGTAAGGCAGCTGCTTCCATAAGATGGGAGAATCTCCCTGGTTTATGGAAAGCAAAGTATATGCTGGTGAACTAAAACCCAAAGAGCTTTCGCCTGATATTGGGACTAAAAGGAATTAATGTAAGAATCATTACGGGCTTTCTAACAGGACCTAGCAAACTGAAAGGGCATCTAAAGAAATTAAAATTAGAAGATTATAGCAGCTGCAGATCCTGTGGGAAATCGGAGGAAACCCCGTGGCATCTTCTCAACGAATGCGGAGCAACGATCCGACAGAGACTATATTACATGGGAGGAACCGTAATTTTAGAGTCTGTGTGACATTCACTGAACCCCCGCTCCATATTATTAAGTTTTTAAGAGCCATTGGTATGGAAGGGGTGCTATAGGGACGGGCATGCACTGTCTCCGTGGCACAAGTCAGGGAGAAGCGCAATGGATCCACATGGGTCGGAGTGCTTCTACACCAAATTTATCATCATCATCATCAATCATATCATCTGTTTTAACGTTATTAACCGCACCCTCAATATACAAGAATGTTTCAAGCGTGTACTCTTGGAATATATAGATTTTTCAATTGTGCCTACTAAGGTGTGTAACGCTTGCACTAAGCATGCCTTGTTCAGCTACTAGGTTTCACTTTAGCCCGTGTGTGCACATCTTAGAGCCTTTCCAAGGTTTTCAGAAGAATAGATTATAGATTTATAGGTCCCAGGTCTTTTGGGTAGGTATGAGATCTTTTTTCCCCTTGCGGGATAAAAACTATCTTCCTTTCACTTTCTGGGAATGTAGGTCAGCTTTACGCACCCTGTAAAAATGATTTCCAACCAAAGAAGTGTCTCTCCGAGTTGTTCTGATTTTCCGCAGGTTATCCCATCTGGACCAGCCAATTTATTAATTTTTTTATAATTAGCGCACGCTTCACGGGATTTGTACATTTATAATGCCTAGGTATAGCGTGGGCTTTGAAATATTTGGATAGAAGAAGGAAAGTGTTGTGCTAGGTGAAGTTGAGTTCACACTCGGGCATTCATCAACTAAAATCTTGCACTCATAAACCCACATTAGTGGCTCTACATCTAGATTACTTCATATATCAACTCAACCATACATGTGAATACAGCAGTATACGGTAACTTTATATCACATATGTACAGCATAGCGTCATGTGTACTTGTAATATAGATAATCAGTGCGGTGAGAAAAATTTGTGCATTTTTTGCACCACCGTTGAGATACTGGCTTACGCAGAGGACATTGACATCGTTGGTAGAAACCGAAGAGCTGTACAGGAAGCTTTCATCCAGATCGAGCAGGCGGCACGAAATCTGGGGCTGCACATAAATGAGAGCAAAACAAAGTACATGGTGGCCACGTCTGCGAGTAGAAGAGCCAACATTGGTCCCCCAATTCAGATAGTGGAGCGCGAATTTGAAGTAGTGCAATCCTTTAACTATCTCGGGTCAACTGTAGCAGCCGATAACAGCATGGAACCAGAAATACGCGCACGGTTGCTTAAAGCCAAGAAAGCCTACTATAGTCTGTCAAGACTCTTCAAATCCAGGAACTTAACCATAAATCCAAGCTCATGGTATATAAGACAATGGTCATACCAGTAGTTACATATGGCTGCGAGACTTGGGTGCTTAGCAAAAAGCATTCTCACCTCTTAGCCGCGTTCGAGAGAAAATTCTTACGGAGAATTGTTGGCCCCGTATGTGAGGAAGGACGATTCCGGAGACTCTATAATGATGAGGTCTACGAGCATTACCGCGATGTCAACATCGTGAAGAAAATTAAGCTCGGTAGGCTCCGGTGGGCAGGACACCTAGCTCGCATGAGCGTAGAGGATCCTGCTCGGAAAGTCCTTTGCGGTAGGATTTATGGAACACGACAGCGAGGCCAGCCAAACCTACGCTGGAAGGATGGCGTAGACCAGGACGCCCAGAGTTTAGGGATGCCAAACTGGATGACATCGGCTCGGAATCGGGACCGGTGGAGAGAACACACTGGGAGGCCAGGACCGGACCCGGTTGTAAAGCCAAATATGATGATGATGATGACTTCTAAGACTTCCTTTGCGTCATTCTCAGTTACCTTTTATAACGTCTGAGATGTCCCTTGTAAGAGTCCCAATTTGAAGCCATCCCGTCCTTCTGGCTTTATAAAATGCTTTTCGCTTTCCTTCTGATGATGATGATGATGATAATGATGAAAAATGGGGTGTATACGAATAGCACTGCGACCTATTGAGCTTTCCCTATTGTATGGAGACAATGTATGCCCGGCCCTATAGCACCGACATACGACAATGTTAGTACTTAATAAGTAATCAACTCCACCTTTTAACGATGGTAACATGTCGGCCCAAGCCCGGGTAAAGGAGGGGTTTCAGGCAACGGATTTGTCCTATCCTCATTAAAAGCTATTCTAATCCAAGGTGCAACAGCGTACGATGATGGCTGCTGTTGAGCCATTGAGATTGATTCTGACGCATCCACAATCGTTGATGCATGTAGCGTCATCTCGGAGAAATGCTCTTCTATTAGGGAGGCATAAGATTGACTACTGATCCAGCAACACCTAGGTGGATTCATTAAATTGAACTCGCTAGAGAGAAGGCGACCTAAACGTGCTTTACGCACGGGCAAGAATAGAGAGTGTACTTTTGCTTTTGCCAAAGTCGCGTCTTCCACTCCAGCATCCTGGGAGGACTAATGAGCACCATCAGGGTGTTACAGGCATTACGCAAAGGGCGCGTCCTCTACTCTCAGCAAGCGGTTCAGCGAGGAAAATATAACCCTTGGTTATTCGCGGACAGATAGAAGATCTACGGAACGGGACAAGTAAGTTGATCTCTAAAAGCGGGGAGCCAGTCCCAAGGGTGGCTTGCTTGTTCGGCACGAACATCAACTTTCTTCCTATTCCAGAATTTATAACGAAAGGCCTGGTAGCCCTTCTGATTGAAGTTCCAACCGAGAGGGGAACATGGAACATCGTGTGTGCTTCAGCATATTTCCCCAGCGACGACGACAACATTCCACCATTAGAGCTTCAGGAGCTGATAAAGCCGTGGCGGATCAGAAACCTCCAGTACCTCATAGGATGCAATGCAAATGCACATCATGAGGTCTGGGCAGCAGTGACAGTAATAAAGTAGTAATGTAGATATACTTAATAAATGATCCAAACCTACGTTCATAAATCCGATTCCAAAGAGGTACTTGACCTCGCTCTCGCCAGTCCATTTTTCTTCAACTTTATTGAAAACTGGCATGTTTCCCACGAAGCCTCGTTGTCAGACCATGAATACATCAGGTTTGACTTTCCTGGCAAACTGGCACATTCTTCTTCTATATATGATACAAAGTCCATGGACTGGAATCTATATCGGGAACTTGTCCTCTCTTAAGTAGATATGCTTGTCACATCTATTATCTATTATTTATATAAACGAAAGGTTCCTTCGTGGACCGACCAGCTAGCTAAGCTTAGGAAGAAAGTCAGAAAACTCTTTAACTCTGCTAAGCGCATGAAGAGTGGGGACGAATATAGGTTCGCCCTTACAGAGTACAATTCTGAATTAAGACGATCCAAACTTGCCGCATGGGAGAAATGCTGCGAAAACATTGTCGAAGTGCCAGTAGCTGCACGAATCCTTAAAGCATTAGTTAAAATTCAGACAAACTGTGTAGGCTTATTAAAAAAGGTCGTCCGTTCGTCTACTCGCGCACCATACACGTACCCGAATGTGCCAAGGGTCTGTATTACTAGTAGGGTAAATAGTTTATCCGCTAAAATCTTCAGCCCGGATAAGGTTAAATATGCAGTATGCTCTTTTAAACCTTTCAAAGCAACCGGCGGTGATGGGATCTTCCCGGCGCTTCTGCAAAAGGCAATCGATCTCATCCTACCGGGTATGATTACTTTATTTAGAGCTAGTTACAACTAGAGATACATTCCTAATATATGGAGACAGGTAAATGTGATATTTATCCCCAAACCAGGCAATAGGCCTAGTGAGCTACCTAAATCATACAGACCTATAAGTCTAACATCATTTGTCCTCAAAACCACGGAGAGACTTATTGATGTTCATATTAGAGGCCGGTTAGCAATATCTACCCCTCTGCACTCAAGCACAGAAGGTGCCTTTCACTCTCTTGTAAAGAAGATAGAAGGAATTTTTCGTTCCACGGAAGTGGCCCTGCGTGCCTTCCTCGACATTAAGGGCGCTTTCGATAGCACTAGCTATGACTCTATTGCAAGGGCAATCAGTAGCAGGGATATCGAAGAATCGACCAATCATTGTATAAGAGCCATGTTTGATAGTCGAGATATTATTTCCTCCTCGGAAGGAGTGTCTGTGACTGCAATTAAGGGATGTCACCAAGGAGGAGTGCTTTCTCCTCATCTATGGTCACTAGTCATATACAATATTTTAGTCGATCTTCCCAGATCGTTACATCGCCATTCGTTATGCGGACGATTTTGCGATTCCCTTTTTAAATTCTCTATATTAACTTCGCTTGCCCGTTGCTGGTGGACTGGCTGGCTGGCTGGTCAGATCTTGTGATCAATTTTTAACCCACTTCCCAAAGCCCGATTTTGTTGAAATTTTGCACACATGTATATTTCCGGTGACAGTACTTTCCGTTTCTTTGGGAGTGATCGGGCCGCGGGGTCACGGGGCTCCCATATACATTTTTTTCCCGGTATCAGGTTATTTCATACTATAAAGACTGTGTTCTGCGTTGTGCGCTATGGGCAGCACTGATTGCTTTACGATTGGGGCTGTTTTGTTGTTGGATTGCAGCAGAGAGTATAGAGATATCAAGAGCAAGTAGAATAAATATTTTTATACAAAAATGAATGGTTCTGCAATTGAAATGTGTTGTAAACTCAGTTGTGTGAGTGCATTCTTAATTTGTGTTGTGTACAATATTACGAGTATATGAAGAACTGACTACGCACGCAAACCGCTTTACAGCTTAACTCAACTGAAAAGAAAGAATTTTAGTGGTACTTCATACGTCGTTGTGTGTACGTCGCACCAACCGTGCGCTGTTTCTGCTATGTTTTCACCACCAAATGGGGAATTTCACCACAAAATCTAATCTCTGATTAGTAAATTTACCAGAAAATTTTCAATTTTTACTCTCTATATTAACTTTGCTTGCCCATGGCACGTCTGTTTGTCGGCCGGTCGGTCTGTTTGTCGTGGAATCTTGCTCCTCGGCCTTGAGGCCCGAGTGCCAATATTAATTTTTTTTTTAAAGTAACCCGATTTTCTTTAAATTTTATACAAATGGTTATCTTCGATGGACAACACTTTTTGTAAAAATTTTGGAGAGCCCGTGGCACAGCGTCGTGGGCCCCATAAATTTTTTTCTTTAAAAAATTAACCTGATTTTCTTTAAATTTTATACACATGTGTACCTCCGAAATACAGCACTTCTTGTAAAATTTTTGGAGACCCCGGGCCACAGGGTCGTGGGGTCCAACAATTTTTTTAAAAAAATTATTAATAATTAACCCGATTTTCTATAAATTTTATACAAATGGTTATCTCCGATGGACAACACTTTTTGTAAAAATTTTGAAGAGCCCGTGGCACAGGGTCGTGGGCCCCATAAATTTTTTTCTTTAAAAAATTAACCTGATTTTCTTAAAATTTTACACACATGTGTACCACCGATGGACAGCACTTCTTGTAAAAAAAAAAATTTGGAGACCTCGGGCCACAGGGTCGTGGAGTCCAACAAGTTTTTTAAAAAAATTATTATTTTTTTTTAAAAAAATTAACCCGATTTTCTTTAAATTTTATACAAATGGTTATCTCCGATGGACAACACTTTTTGTAAAAATTTTGAAGAGCCCGTGGCACAGGGTCGTGGGCACCATACATTTTTTTCTTTTAAAAATTAACCTGATTTTCTTTAAATTTTATACACATGTGTACCACCGATGGACAGCACTTCTTGTAAAAAAAAAATTTGGAGACCCCGGGCCACAGGGTCGTGGAGTCCAACAAATTATTTTAAAAAATGTACCCGATTTTCTTCAAATTTTATATACGTGTGTATCTCCGATGGACAACACTTTTTGTAAAAATTTTGGAGACCCCGGGCCCCGAAGTCGTGGGACCCCAAAAACTTTTTTAAAAAAATTAACCCGAGTTTCTTCAAATTTTATATACGTGTGTATATCCGACGGACATTACTTTTTGTAAAAGTGTTGGAGACCCCAGGGTCATGGGGTTTTTTAAAAAAATTAACTTGAATTTTTTAAAATTTTATAAACGCTGTTACTCCGATGGACAAAACTTTTTGTAAAAATTTTGGAGGTCCCGGGCCCGCGGTCGTGTGGCAACATACAAATTTTTTTAAAAAATTAATCCGACTTCCTTCAAATTTTATACATGTGTGTATCTCCGATGGACAACACCTATTGAACATTTTACAGACGCCGGGCCTTGGGGTCGTGGGCCCTCATACAAATTTTAATAAAAATTAACCCGATTTTGGTAAAATTTTATACACATGTGTATCTCCGATGGACAAAACTTTTTGGGTATTTTTTGGAGTGAATGGGCCTGAGGCCAGGGGCGGGGCCATGTCATTTTTTTAAAAAATTAGCCCGATTTACTTTAAATTTTAAACATATGTGTATCACCGATAGACCGAACTTTTAGTAAAAATTTTTGAGTTTTTGATTTGAATTTTTTCCCATACAAATTTGTTTTACACATGTGTATCTCCAGTGACAACAGTTCTTGAAAGTGGGCTCTAATATTAATTTTTTCCAAATTAATCTGGCTTAAACTTTGCACAGATATGTATCTTCTATTAGAGAATTTACATAAAAAATTATAATTTTTATGGGTTGCTTTTATTTTATTAGTGGTAAGCACTGCACGACTATCAATAGTTTCATGAAAGGTGCTTTACTACACATATTTAAATGTTGCAGCAGAGAAGGACTATCCATCAATCCTTGCAAAACCGTTCTAGTTCCTTTCACGAAAAGAATAATGGTCGATTTGGGACCTATTATCATCAAAGGCACCACGTTAGATTATTCCAATGAGGCTAAATACTATGGTGTCATCCTTGATAAACGAATAATCAACAATTCTCATATCAAGTCGGCCATCGAACGCGCCGCTAGGGCCTTGTGGGCCAGTAGACGCCTCTACGGCAGAACTTGGGGTCTAAATCCAAGCAGGTGTCTTTCGACCTAACACCAAAGTATCGATACCAATGGGAAAAAGTCACTCGGTTTTCCAGTCCATGCCATTGAGATCTGCGCCGGGATTAACCTTAATAAAGAAATTAAAGGCGCGAGATTATATATATCTTTTCAGATAGCCAGGCTTTCCTTAAAGTGCTGTCGTCCAATTTAATGGAGTCAATATCAGTCAAAAACTTTTACGATGCACTGCAATCTCTTGCCAGACGCAACAAATTCAAACTCGGTTGGGAACCTGGTCATCAGGGAATTGCAGGCAATAAATATGAATAAAAGAAGCGGTATGTTGTGTTTGTTTTTGTAGTTATATGTAGTTTCCGAGTGGATCTCAGCAACATACGTGGGCTAAGAACGAATTTTTTCGCTGTTTTTGCTTATGTTAATTTCTACAGTCCAGCAATTCTAGCACTAAGCGAAACTCAGGTATTTGTGACTTCTAATACTTCAGATTTAAATCTGCCTGGGTATTGCTTAGTGCCACTATTTTTCCCAAGACGCGGGCTCGCAATTTATGTCCGTAGTGATGTTGCATTCAAACTTTTGCCTTAATTAAGCCAATGTTCCAATGCGGAATTTAATTTCATATGGCTGAGAGTAATGGTACAGGGGCGCAACATCCATTACTGCTTTCTTTATAGAAGCCCCAACTTAGACAGAGCTTCAACTCTTCACGAGATGCACTGTCTGACTCAATTGCAAGAATTGTCAGAAATGATGAAAACACTGAAATCGTTATTGCGGGCGATTTCAATGTACACAATTCTGGGTGGCTTCGCCATTCTCGCCAGACAACACCCGTAGGAATGGATGTTGAATTGTTCGCTGACTTAAATCACCTTACTCAGCTTGTAAATGAGCCTACACGAATACCAGACATTGCAAATCATTCCGCGAACACCCTTGACTTGTTCCTTACCTCTCGTCCTGATAATTACTCCGTCAATGTATTATCGCCTCTGGGCTCGTCTGACCATTGTGTTGTATCAGCTTATCTCTCGTTAATAAACCACGCAGTTAGAGAAAAAACTCCCAAAAAAACAGTATGGCAATACGAGAAAGCCAATTGGGACGGCCGATTAGAAAATATATTTTGGACCGCTCAATTCAAGTTGTTTTGGACGGATTCAAGTCTGAAATACACCACATAAATGCTGGCGTTCCCCAGGGCTCTGTTCTGTCCCCGACACTCTTTCTCATTTTTATTAATGATCTCTTATCTGTGACTTCTAATCCAATTCACTCCTTCGCTGACGACAGCACTCTCAGCTTCTCATATAAGTTTGAGGAACGTCCCACCACATCTCATGTGGAACTCAAACAACTTCGTATGTTAAGCACGTTAAACTCTGACCTAGACAGCATAATAAAATGGGGAGAAAACAATCGAGTAGAATTTAACGCTTCCAAACCCCAATGCTGTCTCCTGTCGTCCAAGCAAATCCTAAATCCCATGCCATTATCCATGAATGGCACTTGCATCGAGGAAACTGAAAATCTCGCTATTCTCGGTATGTGCGTCAAAGACAAGCTTCGTTGGAATGACCACATATTTACCGTCGCGAAAAATGCTGCGAAATGTTTAGGTTTTCTAACCCGGTGCAAGAAATCTTTCACTCCCTCTGACCTGGCTACTATCTACAAGGCCTTTATTCGCCCTAAACTTGAGTACAATTGTCATATCTGGTCTGGTGCGCTTAAAACTACCTTGCATCAACTAGATAGAATACAAAACCGTGCGATAAAACTTATCGGTGACGAAAACATTGCGAAATCAATTGATTCGCTTGAACACCGCAGGAACGTCTCCTGCTTGTCACTGTTTTATCGCTTCCTCCACCAGCGGTGCTCAAGAGAAATAGCCAGTTGCATGCCACCTCTCCTTGTATTCAACCGCAATACTCGTGGCGCTCTAAAAGCACATCAGTTTACCCTTAAGCCCATCTTCGGACGTACAGTTAAATTCAGGGATTCGTTCTTCAGCCGTACAACACGTGTGTGGAATGCTCTGCTCTGTCTTTCCACATCACTATGATCCACAGACATTCAGACACAAGCTCATAGACATCTCCTCTCTTCTTCTCCTTTTCCTTAACGTCCACGCTGTGCCAAGCATATTGCCGAACATAATAAGGGTGCGAACCCCTTTTTGCGTGCGCAAATTATAAAAAAAAAAAAAAGCTAGGGCTGGCTCGGAATTTGCGTTCATAGGACCTGAACCCTACTGTGTTGTCAACTGAGCTGCCGCATTAGCACTGATAAATTGTTGGGAACACAAACTTTGTCTGGCCCACTGGGAAAGCGTCCCGGGGCTTAGGCAATCCAAACAATTAATCAGGCCCTTTTACTACAAGGAAATCCTTAATGCTGGTGAGTTTTCTAACATTGTGACTTGCGATATCAACTTCACAAAATTGGTGTGAGCTCAGAGACGGAATGTAGGCTCTGCTCGGAAGATGAAGAGTCATCTGGGCACATTCTCTGTGAATGCCCTACTTTACTTTGGTTAAGGAGACGCATCTTTTACAAGGAAATATGCACGACAGCGGAATTCTGCTACTAAGAATGCACTATCGTTCATTAGGGAGGTGGTACGTCTGTTAGAATAAACAAACCCTATGATACAATGGATCTCTCAGGTCGCAGAGGTTAAGGTAGGTATCAATGAAATCGATACACTTGGACTATGGTCCATTATGATACCACACGGATCAGGAAAAAAAATTCCACTTACTCGTTGAACCATTTATAACATGTTGGTAAGACCATTAATGTCGTTATAGAAGAAAGCTCGCATATGGAGTTTACGTTTATGGGAGCGGGCTGAACAAGTGTAGAGAAGATGGATAATGGTCTCCTCCTCATCCTCATCCAAGCACCTTCCGCAGAAGTCATTCTAGAAGACTCCAAGTCGTGCTGCATGCAATCCTATGAGACAGTGTCCAGTGCTGACACCTACAATAGCACCGATGTGCGATCTTTTTTGAGAGATCAAATACTTGACATGAGCTTGCATGTAGCGATTGGTATGCCTAGATAACCATAATCAGTTAATATGGGTAGTGTAGTTCCTTGTTTGGCGAGTTCGTCAGCCATACAGTTACCCGAAATGTCTCAGTGCCCTAGCACCCAACACAGGGGATATTGAACTGCTCCGCCATTTCCATGAGAGATGATCGGCAGTTGAGGGATAAAATTGAATTTGTAGAGACTGAATCCAGGAATTTCAGTTCAGCTTGGCTATCCAAAAACACACGGATATCATTAGCGGATATTACGTTTCTCTTCAGCCAAGATAAGGCTTCACTGATATCCATAATTTCAGCCTGGAAAGCACTACAGTGATTTGGAAGACGGAAGGAGAGGCTGAGAAAACACCTCCGCCGACTCCGTCATCACGTTTTCAACCGGCTGTCTAAAAATTAATATGTTCGTCTTCAATGTAACCGTCTTCTTCCCAGGATGATCTGGAGAGACCTGACCTGGAAGTTTCTGTTGAAATGGATTTGCGGAGTGGTGTAGTCCATGTTGTCTGGGATCCTGACTTAATTCAGGATAGAGGAGTGACCGATTTCATTTCTGGACCATTCGGAGATAGCACTAAGACGAATAGCTGGGCTAGCAGCTACTTTCCTGCTGAAAATTTCGAGTGGCGTAAGGTCGAACTGAATGTCCAATGCGACGGAGGGGGTTGTACGAAGTGCTCCGCTCATACATAGACTAGTTGATCTTTGGACTTTGCTTAATTTGTCTAGATTTACTTTCTTATTCAAGGCATTCACACCGTATAGAGGAGTAGGTCTTACTACCGCTGTATATACCCAATGAATTATATGTAGTTGAAGACCCCATCTACTACCAATGGCTTTTTTGCATGAAAAAAGTGCCACTGTGACTTTGCGAACTCTTTCTTGTATGTTTGGTTTCCAGCTTAGCTTTCTGTCCAGAATAAGACCCAACTACTTTGCTTTATCAGAGAATGTTAAGGTTATACCTTTTATAATGAGGGTAAATATGTTGAACCTTATATTTCCTGGCGAATAGTACAAGCTCAGTTTTGTGAGGATTTACCCGTAAGCCGCAGCGATCTGCCCAGCAAATTAGCTTGTTGAGAGAATTTTGCAGGAGTTCCTTTGAGGTATTCGGATGTTTCCTGGGACGGCAATGGCAACTTCATCCGCATACGCGATTACTATGCAGCCCTCACGTCTTAGGCATAACAGCAGCTCATTCACCGCTAATGTACGAAAATGGGTTGTGCAAGTGCCCATATCCATTCCATCGTGCGTGCGTCCCGAGCGGTATGATTTGCCGGCTAAGGCTCAGGGAAGGTGTGTGATCTTTCGGGGCATGGCATGGGTCTAGTAAAGACCTCATAAGGGAACTAAAAAGGGAAGGAGTACCATGTTTGACTTACCAAGTGAGGCTTTCACCCGGACTTCATCCCCACGCTATGCTCCGGATAAACAGATACCATATTCTCTGTGAATGAAGGCTACACAAGAAAAAAAAAATAATACCAAACAGAACGCCACAACAAAAACAAAGAAAGCCAGTAATTTCAATAACAAGCTGATTTTTATATAAACAAAAAAAATCGTTAGCAAAAGAAATCCAGAAAGGATGTTGAAAAGAGAAAAAATCAAATTTTTAGTTTTTAGCAATGGAGTACCAAATCAAAAAAAAATACATAATTCTTTGTTCTTTTTTCTTTAAAAAGAGGAATAGGTAAATAACTATAGGGTGGTGCTGTTTACGCCTCAGATGTGAATATCTAAAAATTAAAACGAAAATTTAAAAGTAAATTGTAAATTAGAGCCAAATTGTCATGGATACTCATTTGTGGGGTTAAACGTCAGATTTGTTGCAATTATATCTAGTATGCTCTTGGCCTTAAGTCAGACAGAGTTTTTCTGCCAGCCACGAGTTGATTTTTTCTTTGTCATTATTGGTCATTTTTCCTTTTGAGTACTTGGTTGTCCTAGTAAAAACGTTTGCTATTTTGTATAATATACATGAATTTAATAAAATATAATTAATATAGCGATTCCAAATATAAAAATCAAATTGTTAAAAGTTGTGTTTTTCACTTAGAGATTAAAAATAAAATTGCTTTTGTTGCGAGATTGCTCCTTCTAATTTATTATCCTCAAGTGCTACGTTGCCACAATATTTATTGTGGCACCCAACTTTTACTTCTTTCTTGCTGTGATTGTGCACTCTTGATTCAACATCAAGCTACGTTGCCACAACATTTATTGGTGCCGAAACCAGGCAACAATTTATCAGGGAGTAAGTTATTTGTTCCATAACCTACATAATACTATAACCTCCAAAACCTACATGTGATTAGTTGCAATTTGTGATACTATCTATCAAAGCTCGCTTATCTACCATTTTTCATCGATACAACATCAGCACAAGCTTATTCAATAATTGGTTTATTTCCTACACAATTATTGTAAATACTGTTGCTTTTTTTATATAACCTGATTAATTATCAACAGTGTTTTAGCTAAAAGTTAATGTGTCTGATTTACAGGCGCTTATTTAAAGGCGAGGTATGCATAAAGCTACTCTTACAAATATAAAAAAATTGGCTGATAAATATAGTTATGACACAGCTCAAGCTATAAATTCAGAACAAGTGGAAACAAGAATTGAAAAGTTGAATAAAGCATGGAAAGAATATCATAAGACTGAATATCAAATTCTTCTTCTTGACGCTCAAGCTTCTGAAACTGAAGATTTCGAAGACAGATTTTTTGAAATTAAAGCGACTTTAAAACGCCTACTTAATTCTCGTTGGTCCAAGCATTGGTATTACAGCAGCCATTCAAAATGGAAACAGATCTTTAACAGAAAATTTGGAAGAACGCACATTTTATCAAGGCTCTGAAGTAAGACTACCACGTGTGATGATCGAACAGTTTGGTGGAGAATACGCCAAGTGGCAGTCGTTTCAAGACCAGTTCGAAACATCAATTCATACCAAGGATAATCTGTCAAACATCCATAAATTTCAATATTTAAAGGGTTTATTAAAAAATGAAGCATGGGCAAAACACTCTAATGATATTGAAGTTCCCACAATATCACAGTTGCTCGATTTTATGACCGAGCGCTGTGACGCATTAGAAGCCTGCTCGTCTATAAAACGATCAACTAATCAGTTTCGTCAGAGTTCAAACACCAGAGTAAATACAGCTACAGCTACTTTGCATAATTGTGCAATGTGTAACGCAAATAATCACACACTATTTAAATGCTTTCGATTCAAGAAATTAAATTCAGTTGGAAGATTACAGTTCACAGAAACTAACAATTTATGCCAGAATTGTTTACGGTCGAATCATAAAACAAATGATTGTCAAAGCGCAAATAGATGTTACAACTGTGGGAAGATGCATCACACAATTCTTCAGGTTAATCAGGCCATTGCTGACCATCAAAATTCCCAGGCAATTAAATCATCCAACAAAAATAAAACATCGTCAAACTATTTCAGGGTTTGCGTTGAACCAGCAATTAATGATCCTGCTTCAATCAACAAATTGAGTAACTCATCAATCAACGAACAACCCTCAGTCATCGTACGAATTAACACCGATCTTCAATCAACAAGCAGTGGAATAATCACCAAACCAGATAATATCAATTAAGAAAAGCGTCAAAATTATCACTGTTCTACAACCAATCAAAAGTTACAAGATAACACATCGTCCTATACTGACAGAACGGTAAGCGCATTGTTATCCACAGTAATTGTGAACGTGTTAGATGAATTTGGAATTGCACACAAGGCAAGAGGTTTACTAGATTCAGGCTCTCAAACAACTCTCATCAGTGACAATTGTGTAAAAAGAGTTGGTCTTCAAAGAAATAAATCATATGTAAAAATACATGGCTTAGGTTCACAACGTGCAGGAACTACAAGAGGTGAGGTTAAATTAACATTAGTCTCCAGATCTATAAATATAACTACGATCAGTGCGCGAGCCATAATACTCACCACTCTAACGTCATTACTACGACCAACACCATAGATGGGACACAATGGCCGATTTTACAGACCCTGGATTTTGCGGATCCCTCCGGGAAACATTGACATCATAATTGGTAACGATATCTTTTATGAACTTTTACTTCCTTTCAAGGTACAACCAAAAGACATGGGAACCACATATCATCACGATAAGAGAATATTTTTGGGACTAGAAAGGAAATTTATTAATCATCCAGAAATACATCGTGACTTCACCCAATTTATGACTGAGTATGAAAACCTTGGTCATATGGAGAGAGTGTGAAGACTATATTGCAAATAACGTACAACAGATTTATCACTTACCTCACCATTGTGTTGTAAAAAAATCAAGCAGTACGGGTTGTCTTCGATGGTTCATGTAGAAGTTCAACTGGTCACTCACTCAATAATATGCTGTTAGTTGGGCCAAGATGACCTCATGTCAATGCTGTTAAGATTTCGCACACACAAAATCGCCTTGTCTGCAGATATAGAAAAAATGTATCGCCAAATAATAATGCATCCTGATGATCGTGATTTCCAACGTATCATCTGGCGCCAGTCACCTAATGAAGACATTAAGCAATTTCGTCTAACTACGGTAACATACGGAACATCGAGTGCTCCCTTTCTGGCATGCCGAACCCTACATCAGCTTTCTAACGACTATAACGACTCATATCCGGACGCAGCGAGTCGCCTTAAAGCCGCTTTTATATGTTGATGATATGCTAACAGGCTGTGATAACATAAATCAAGCTATCACCATATATGCACATATGACAGCTTTATTAGATTTTGGGGGATTTAAACTTCGGAAATGGATGACTAATGACCAGAATCTAACCCTACATATCGAAGAATCAAAACGAGAATCAGTCTTCCTGGAGTTTGATGGTATGTCATTGATCAAGACACTTGGTTTATATTGTTAGTGTTAAACTAGATGACAGCGAGAAGATTACAAAGCGAACATTTTTATCAGAAGCATCCAGGATTTTTGACCCTCTAGGTTGGTTGTCGCCTAGCATCATACTAATTAAAATTTTATTTCAACAGTTATGGTTACGTAATTTATGTTGGGATGACGATTTGCCAGCGGATATTAAAGAAAGTTGGATAAAGCTAAGATCATCTCTTCATTATTTACAAGGCATCAGAAATCCTCGATTTATTTCTACTAGAATGCACCAGAATTTTAATATCCAACTAAATGGCTTTTCAGATGCTTCGGAACTTGCATTTGGCGCAGCAGTTTACATTCGCGTTCAAGACAATTTATTTATTAATCTACTTGCTGCAAAAACAAAAGTGTGTCCAATCAAACAAATTTCGATACCCAACTCGAACTTTGTGACGCTGTCCTATTATGCAGATTAATCAAATATACACAAAAGGCTATCAAATTAAAAGTCAATTCCATCTTCGCCTGGACGGACTCGGAGATCGTTTTGGCGAGGCTGTCAGATATTCCTAGACGTTGGAAGAGTTTCATTGGCAACAGAACGTCATACATTTTGGAGCAGTTACCTAGAGACAAATGGAGACATGTACCCTCGAAACAAAATCCGGCCGATGCAGCATCTAGTGGTATTATGCCACAATTTTTAACTACTAACAATCTTTGGTGGAATGGACCAGATTGGCTTTTAAAAGAAGAGCAATACTGGCCCAATAAATCAATAGCAAAAAATCCAGTCAAAGACATTACTTTAGAAGTACTCAGAAAATACATCGCAAACTACCACATAATTATGAATCATCGCTGTCAAGGACTCTTTACTAGATTTTCATCACTAATGAAAATATATAGGATTTTAAGGTATATTTTTAGATTCTATCTTAAATCTAAACATTCATATAATGAAGAACCAGTGCCAATAAAAGGGTTTATACTTCCAC
Organism: Nephrocerus scutellatus; assembly: GCA_947095585.1. NCBI lineage: Eukaryota > Metazoa > Arthropoda > Insecta > Diptera > Pipunculidae > Nephrocerus > Nephrocerus scutellatus. The sequence continues at coordinate 88,839,261 of OX352763.1, read as the reverse complement.
CTACAGTTGATGAAATAATATTAGCAGAAAATGTTTGTATTAAATGGGTGCAATCACAAGTATTCTCGGATGAGTTGCAGCAAATCACAAAGCATGGCGAGGTAAAAGGGAAAAGTATCCTATCTGTACTAACTCTATTCATTGACGATCAAGGGATTTTGCGGGTTGGCGGTAGAATAGCAAACTCAACGTGTAATTTCGATGCAAAATATCCAATTATTTTGCCACAAAACCACGTTTATACCAGACTTATGATTGATAAATTTCATCGCGACAATGTTCACCCAGGGCCAACCTTACTTACAAGTATACTTCGGCAAAGATTTTGGATAATAGGGTGTCGTAAGGTGACAAGATGGTATGTCCAGAAATGTATTTTTTGTTTCATGCGAAAAAAAAATACAAAACCAACAGCTTATGGCCGACCTTCCTAAGGAACGTGTAAGCATTGGACGACCATTCCTTAATACTGGTGTCGATTACGCAGGCCCGTTATATATTAAAGACCGAAAGGGACCAGGAAGACATCGTGTGACTAAGGCATATATAGCGTTATTTATATGTCTGTCAGTAAAAGGCATCCACATAGAGCTGGTAACCGATATGACTTCAGCAGCCTTTATTGCAGCTCTAAACCGATTTATTTCACGACGTGGAGTTCCTCAGCAACTACACTGTGACAATGTCAGCAATTTTGTCGGCGCACGCAATGAACTGCATACTCTTTACAACCTTTTTAAATCTGATAATCATACAAAACTGATATACGAATTTTCTGATTTGCGAACCTCTAACCAGTATCCCTGAACCAAGCTTGCATCAAATCAATTCCAGCCGGTTGTCAAAATGGCAAAATATCCAAAACATGGTGCAGTCCTTCTGGAGATTATGGTCTACAGACTATTTAAGTACAGTACACTAAACCAGCGATCAAAATGGCGAACTAAAAATAAGAATTTGAGCATCGGTCAACTTGTTCTAATACGCGACGATAATATACCAAAACTACATTGGATCACTGGAAGAGTTCAAGAAGTCCACTGTGGTAAAGATGGCCAAATCCGAGTTGCAACAGTCAAAACCAATAACGGAATGATGAAAATGCCAATTGTCAAGTTAATTCCACTGCCCATTGAAGAAGATAGCAACCCACTTGGTCCACAAGGTGAAAGCACAGCAGTCAACAAAAAAAGTTTGGTAATTTAAATTACATTAATCTTTCTTTATTATTATCATTACTTTGTTGTTAAAATTTTGCATATTTGAATTTTTTACTCAATAACACAAACTTTGTTCTTGTAGAATCAAAGTAAACAAATTGAACTTGCCATTTTTAGGACGTAAATTATCTAAATTATGAAATGTAAGATAATTTAAATTTGAATTTTCCCTTTAATTTTGGGGGGCAATATGTTTACGCCTCGGATGTGAATAACTGAAAATTAAAACGAAAATTTAAAAGTAAATTGTAAATTAGAGCCAAATTGTCATGGATACTCATTTATGGGGTTAAACGTCAGATTTGTTTCAATTATATCTAGTGTGCGCTTGGCCTTAAGTCAGACAGAGTTTTTCTGCCAGCTACGAGTTGATTTTTTCTTTGTCATTTGCAATATTGCTTTCAACAAAAAAATAAAAATTACAACAGCAAACACATTGGATAGACCAGAAAATGGTTAGCGTTAACCAAAAAAAAATTTTTGGTTAAGAAATATTTAACCAAATTTTTATTTATAATTCTCACCACCAGAGTCGACTTATATATGGATAAGTTGGCAAACACATGAAACAAAAAATTTACCAAAATTTGGTTAGTTTTTGCTGTTGCTTTAATCAGCCGTTAACCACAAAAAATACCTAACTCATTTTGTTGAAAGCAATATAGCAATTATTCATTATTGGTCATTTTTCCTTTTGAGTACTTGAATGTCCTAGTAAAAACGTTTGCTATTTTGTATAATATACATAAATTTAATAAAATATAATTAATATAACGATTCCAAATATAAAAATCAAATTGTTAAGAGTTGTGTTTTTCACTTAGAGATTAAAAATAAAATTGCTTTTGTTGCGAGATTGCTCCTTCTAATTTATTATCTTCAAGTGCTACGTTGCCACAATTTTTTTTGTAAAGGATGTATGTCCTCATTAAATATTAGAGGTCTGCATGAATACATTCATTTGCTCTCTGCAATAGAGTACAGTACTTCAGTGTACTCTATTCATTGCAATAATACGAACTAGTGTGCACTGAAATCGAGTACCCATTCCTATGAATCAAACACTGTACAACATTCGATCACCACAAACCAAAACGAGTAGCGAGTACACTGTTTGATTCTCTTTTGCATTTGAATACTCTATCCAAACAAAACGTGTGCAATAAAAACTGCTAAAAATGCACTGAGTACACCGAGTACACCGAGTGCAACGAGTACACCGAGTACACTGAATGCACTGAGATAACATAAGAACTAACATGGTGTCTAGGTTTATACTACTAGACAAAATCGCTAAAAAAATAATTAATTTTTAAGTAAATTATTTGTATTATGTTTTATTTAGCTAAAACATAATTATACGAAAAAACACAGTATCTATATGTCAATGGTGAAATATACTAATAGTGATTTCGATTTACACGCTCATAGCAATCTGCGACACATAAACGCGTGTTTATTATTGGTAAACAAAAAATAACAACTAAATAACTGTTTAAAACAACTGTTTCATTCCTTCTGATACAGTTGCAGCAAAACTTGCAATGCCTCTAGCCAAGATTACAACGATAATCTTTATTTTTGTTTCCTTTATTATTTATTTATTGATTACAGCCAGTTTTCTTCAGTAGAATCCTGCTGAATAACTACCAAAGGCTAAAAATGAATGAATCTTTCATTCATTCAGTGTACTCAGTGCACTCGTATTATATTCGGTGTACTCAGTGCACTGAACCCATTTTTTGTGAGTACACTGCATTAAACATTTTGTTGAGAATGGGTGAACTATCAAATTAAAAGTCAATTCCATCTTCGCCTGGACGGACTCGGAGATCGTTTTGGCGAGGCTGTCAGATATTCCTAGACGTTGGAAGAGTTTCATTGGCAACAGAACGTCATACATTTTGGAGCAGTTACCTAGAGACAAATGGAGACATGTACCCTCGAAACAAAATCCGGCCGATGCAGCATCTAGTGGTATTATGCCACAATTTTTAACTACTAACAATCTTTGGTGGAATGGACCAGATTGGCTTTTAAAAGAAGAGCAATACTGGCCCAATAAATCAATAGCAAAAAATCCAGTCAAAGACATTACTTTAGAAGTACTCAGAAAATACATCGCAAACTACCACATAATTATGAATCATCGCTGTCAAGGACTCTTTACTAGATTTTCATCACTAATGAAAATATATAGGATTTTAAGGTATATTTTTAGATTCTATCTTAAATCTAAACATTCATATAATGAAGAACCAGTGCCAATAAAAGGGTTTATACTTCCACCTACAGTTGATGAAATAATATTAGCAGAAAATGTTTGTATTAAATGGGTGCAATCACAAGTATTCTCGGATGAGTTGCAGCAAATCACAAAGCATGGCGAGGTAAAAGGGAAAAGTATCCTATCTGTACTAACTCTATTCATTGACGATCAAGGGATTTTGCGGGTTGGCGGTAGAATAGCAAACTCAACGTGTAATTTCGATGCAAAATATCCAATTATTTTGCCACAAAACCACGTTTATACCAGACTTATGATTGATAAATTTCATCGCGACAATGTTCACCCAGGGCCAACCTTACTTACAAGTATACTTCGGCAAAGATTTTGGATAATAGGGTGTCATAAGGTGACAAGATGGTATGTCCAGAAATGTATTTTTTGTTTCATGCGAAAAAAAAATACAAAACCAACAGCTTATGGCCGACCTTCCTAAGGAACGTGTAAGCATTGGACGACCATTCCTTAATACTGGTGTCGATTACGCAGGCCCGTTATATATTAAAGACCGAAAGGGACCAGGAAGACATCGTGTGACTAAGGCATATATAGCGTTATTTATATGTCTGTCAGTAAAAGGCATCCACATAGAGCTGGTAACCGATATGACTTCAGCAGCCTTTATTGCAGCTCTAAACCGATTTATTTCACGACGTGGAGTTCCTCAGCAACTACACTGTGACAATGTCAGCAATTTTGTCGGCGCACGCAATGAACTGCATACTCTTTACAACCTTTTTAAATCTGATAATCATACAAAACTGATATACGAATTTTCTGATTTGCGAACCTCTAACCAGTATCCCTGAACCAAGCTTGCATCAAATCAATTCCAGCCGGTTGTCAAAATGGCAAAATATCCAAAACATGGTGCAGTCCTTCTGGAGATTATGGTCTACAGACTATTTAAGTACAGTACACTAAACCAGCGATCAAAATGGCGAACTAAAAATAAGAATTTGAGCATCGGTCAACTTGTTCTAATACGCGACGATAATATACCAAAACTACATTGGATCACTGGAAGAGTTCAAGAAGTCCACTGTGGTAAAGATGGCCAAATCCGAGTTGCAACAGTCAAAACCAATAACGGAATGATGAAAATGCCAATTGTCAAGTTAATTCCACTGCCCATTGAAGAAGATAGCAACCCACTTGGTCCACAAGGTGAAAGCACAGCAGTCAACAAAAAAAGTTTGGTAATTTAAATTACATTAATCTTTCTTTATTATTATCATTACTTTGTTGTTAAAATTTTGCATATTTGAATTTTTTACTCAATAACACAAACTTTGTTCTTGTAGAATCAAAGTAAACAAATTGAACTTGCCATTTTTAGGACGTAAATTATCTAAATTATGAAATGTAAGATAATTTAAATTTGAATTTTCCCTTTAATTTTGGGGGGCAATATGTTTACGCCTCGGATGTGAATAACTGAAAATTAAAACGAAAATTTAAAAGTAAATTGTAAATTAGAGCCAAATTGTCATGGATACTCATTTATGGGGTTAAACGTCAGATTTGTTTCAATTATATCTAGTGTGCGCTTGGCCTTAAGTCAGACAGAGTTTTTCTGCCAGCTACGAGTTGATTTTTTCTTTGTCATTTGCAATATTGCTTTCAACAAAAAAATAAAAATTACAACAGCAAACACATTGGATAGACCAGAAAATGGTTAGCGTTAACCAAAAAAAAATTTTTGGTTAAGAAATATTTAACCAAATTTTTATTTATAATTCTCACCACCAGAGTCGACTTATATATGGATAAGTTGGCAAACACATGAAACAAAAAATTTACCAAAATTTGGTTAGTTTTTGCTGTTGCTTTAATCAGCCGTTAACCACAAAAAATACCTAACTCATTTTGTTGAAAGCAATATAGCAATTATTCATTATTGGTCATTTTTCCTTTTGAGTACTTGAATGTCCTAGTAAAAACGTTTGCTATTTTGTATAATATACATAAATTTAATAAAATATAATTAATATAACGATTCCAAATATAAAAATCAAATTGTTAAGAGTTGTGTTTTTCACTTAGAGATTAAAAATAAAATTGCTTTTGTTGCGAGATTGCTCCTTCTAATTTATTATCTTCAAGTGCTACGTTGCCACAATTTTTTTTGTAAAGGATGTATGTCCTCATTAAATATTAGAGGTCTGCATGAATACATTCATTTGCTCTCTGCAATAGAGTACAGTACTTCAGTGTACTCTATTCATTGCAATAATACGAACTAGTGTGCACTGAAATCGAGTACCCATTCCTATGAATCAAACACTGTACAACATTCGATCACCACAAACCAAAACGAGTAGCGAGTACACTGTTTGATTCTCTTTTGCATTTGAATACTCTATCCAAACAAAACGTGTGCAATAAAAACTGCTAAAAATGCACTGAGTACACCGAGTACACCGAGTGCAACGAGTACACCGAGTACACTGAATGCACTGAGATAACATAAGAACTAACATGGTGTCTAGGTTTATACTACTAGACAAAATCGCTAAAAAAATAATTAATTTTTAAGTAAATTATTTGTATTATGTTTTATTTAGCTAAAACATAATTATACGAAAAAACACAGTATCTATATGTCAATGGTGAAATATACTAATAGTGATTTCGATTTACACGCTCATAGCAATCTGCGACACATAAACGCGTGTTTATTATTGGTAAACAAAAAATAACAACTAAATAACTGTTTAAAACAACTGTTTCATTCCTTCTGATACAGTTGCAGCAAAACTTGCAATGCCTCTAGCCAAGATTACAACGATAATCTTTATTTTTGTTTCCTTTATTATTTATTTATTGATTACAGCCAGTTTTCTTCAGTAGAATCCTGCTGAATAACTACCAAAGGCTAAAAATGAATGAATCTTTCATTCATTCAGTGTACTCAGTGCACTCGTATTATATTCGGTGTACTCAGTGCACTGAACCCATTTTTTGTGAGTACACTGCATTAAACATTTTGTTGAGAATGGGTGAACTACCCATTTGACAAACAAACACCAGGTGAACTATTCGTTTTAGATTTCAATCATAGAGTACAATAGTGATGGGAACCCAAATAATAATGAATGTCTTGAAACGTGTTTTAAGACATTCATTGCAGACCTCTATTAAATATTACTTATAATAAAAAAAAAAAAAAAAAAAAGATTTTAAGTTGTAGATAAGTGGGCTCATTAATCTCTTAAGTTAACGTCAAATCAACAAAAAATACTGCTGGTATTTTCTATTGGTAAGTGGCGGATCAGGAACTATTGGGGTGTTATGAGAATCATACTTCATACACCGACTTGTTCGAACCTAACGCGGCCTCCGACCGTATAGTCGTTCGCATTTAATGGAGTAGTGGACTACTTTCATCAAGCGACCGATGATATGCACTTCACCTGGTTATATTGGCAAACGTGTCACGTTCGGTTGTTTCATTTTTCTTTTTAAATTCTCTATATTAACTTCACTTGCCCGTGGGTCGTCGGTCGGTCGTCGGTCGGTTGTCGGTCGGTTGTCGGTCGGTCGTCTGTCGTGGATTCTTGCGATCAATTTTTAACCCACTTCCCATGGCCCGATTTTATTGAAATTTTGCACACATGCATATTTCCGGAGACAACACTTTCTATTAAATTTTGAGGCCCCTCGGGCTGCGGGGTCGGGGGGCTCCCAAACAAAAATTTTAAAAAATTTACCCGATTTTCTTCAAATTTTACACACATGTGTATACCCAATAAACAATACTTTTTCGAAAATTTGGTAGTGATCGGGTCCCGGGTTCGGCCGCAAGGCCCTTATACATTTTTTAAATATCTATACTGGCATCAGATATTCGTCGCCCTTTATGGACTTTGTGCGGTGTGTGCTGCGCAGTCGGCTGCACTGCATGGTTTTGTTGGTGGTGGAGAGAGAGAGAGAAATCTTAGCGCACGCACAAATGAACCCAGCAAATGAAACGAGACATACATGTTTTATGCTTACTTCAACTTACATTTTTATTATATACTGAATTGTATTTTTATTGATGTCGTTTTTTTTGTTGTCGATATCAACTTACAGATAGAACAACAAGTTTTCACAATATTCTGTCATTTGGCGTTTTCATAAATTAGTTCAGAGCAGTCAAAGAGTTCTCAAGATAAATGTTCGTGTTTCTTATTTGCTCAGAGTATGAGCGTGCTCTAAGTGCTCAGAATAAAATGATCTGAGCTTTTTCAATTTTAACATCTGATGTCAAATGTTTGTTTCGATGATTTTCTTCTACAATAAAAAAAAATGGCCCAGGATCGAGGGGCTCCCATATCAATTTCTGCGATTAGAGAATTTAGATGAAAAATTTTAATTTTTATGGGTTGTTTTTTTCTTTTCTTTTATGTTCGGCAACCGTAAACCACTAAACAATAGAAGCACTGGTCTCGTTCTCGTTACTGCTCACCAGCTACGCGGTTCTCTCAAACCCCCAACGGTGTATCGGGCTGTTCTTCTCTTTCTAACCGACTACAACTTCTGCGTTTGACCACGGTATCGCCCGTTAGTTCAGCTAACCGGCGCACTGCTGTTTATAGTAGTCTAGGTACAGTCCCTGCGTAATTTGGGAAATGTACATATGAAGGAGAACAGACAAATCATGTTCTTAAGGAAACCCGAAAATTACAGTTTTCTACTAATCGATGTGGTTTTTGTTGTGATTTGTGCATTACTGCATTCAAATGTATTAATTTATTTGTATTTATCCGCTCCATGGCAACACAACGTAAATACACATTCTCGCTCATTAATCTCTTAAGGTAACGTCAAATCAACAAAAAATCCATATTGAGAGCAAACTGGTGATATTTTCTATTGGTGAGTGACGGATCTGGAACTATTGGGGTGTTATGAGAATCATACTTCATACACCGACTTGTTCGAACCTAACGCGGCCTCCGACGGTATAGTCGTTCGCATTTAATGAAGTGGTGGACTACGTTCATCAAGCGACCGATGATATGCACTTCACCTGGTTATATTGGCAAACGTGTCACGTTCGGTTGTAAAGGATGTATGTCCTCAATAAATATTACTTATAATAAAAAAATACAAAAAAAGAATTTAAGTTGTAGATAAGTGGGCTCATTATTCTCTTAAGGTAACGTCAAATCAACAAAACATACATATTGATAGCAATTATTGGTGATATTTTCTATTGGTGATTGGCGGATCTGGAACTATTGGGGTGTTATGAGAATCATACTTCATACACCGACTTGTTCGAACCTAACGCGGCCTCCGACGGTATAGTCGTTCGCATTTAATGGAGTAGTGGACTACTTTCATCAAGCGACCGATGATATGCACTTCACCTGGTTATATTGGCAAACGTGTCACGTTCGGTTGTATCCTTTTTCTTTTTCTTTTCTTTTATGTTCGGCAACCGTACACCACTAAACAATAGAATCACTGGTCTCATTCTCGTTACTGCTCACCAGCGACGCGGTTCTCTCAAACCCCCAACGGTGTTTCGGGCTGTTCTTCTCTTTCTAACCGGCTACAACTTCTGCGTTTGACCACGGTATCGGCCGTTAGTTCAGCTAACCGGCGCACTGCTGTTTATAGTAGTCTAGGTACTATGCCTGCGTAGTTTGGGAAATGTACATATGAAGGAGAACAGACAAATCATGTTCTTAAGGAAACCCGGAATTACAGTTTTCTACTAATCGATGTGGTTTTGTTGTGATTCGTGCATTCGAATGTATTAATTTATTTGTATTTATCCGCTCCATGGCAACACAAAAGTAAACACATAGGCAAGAAGTGCCAGATATTCCACAAGAGAGTGGATAAAAAGCTTAAATACCTTACGTTAAACAATAAAAGAGAAAACAAAAGATAAAACTCATTTAACATATAATATGTGTATGTGTGTGTATTCTCGTGTTGATATTATTTTCTAATTATTTTTTATGTTGAAATTTGTAAATTTAACAAAAAAAAACCAAATTTAGATTCCAAGTTATTGCATCCACTTTTATGACAGATTTCAAAATTATACAGTCTTTACTTAGAACAAAATTAATATTAATTCTAATTTACTGTTAAAACATAAATTTTTTTTTCTTTTTGGCAATTTTTCTTTCGGTTTTCCTTTTTGTTTTCATAACAGTAGATATATAACTTTAGCACAAAGAAAGAAACGTTTTCCTTTTTTTTTAGAAACAATTATTTAAACAAAAATTCCGAGACGAATGACTTGTCTTATGTACCTTTTACCAACGAACCGATTGACTCTCATCTCATCCTAACTTATTATCTGTTCCTTCGTTCTCCTTAAATTAAACTTACGGCGGTGTAATCATCTGATCAGAATTGACCAATCAGATGGTCAATCCGCAAACCGGTTTTGACTAAAGCGATTAGAAGTTACAAGCAAAGAAGAAACGTTGAATTTCGACAACTTACGACTGTTGCATTTTCAGCACCATTTGACCCTAACATGGGAAGGCGGCAAACTACTTGCGCACGTTACACTAAGTTCTATAGAAAGGGGGAAAGGACTCCACCTCGTGGGGTTCCTCTGCAGACAGACCTTCTTGCAGACGACACGCCCAGTTTTGAATTTATAATCCGACTTGTGAGCAGAAGATTAATCAATTCGCCAAGCGAGTCGTCCTCAAAGTCACAGTCGACAGTGCATCCGTAATCGCAGATGTGTTGAAGTTGTTAAAAGCGCCTTCAATGTCTAGGAATACTGTTTGTAGTTAAGGGAATGTTCAATAGAACGTGCCAGTATATGCAGAGCTGTCTGCAGACTTACTTTTACAATACGCGTGCTAATCTGTAGACAGAAGTCTTTTGTCAATGCGTGTGCGTATGTAGATATCGATCAGTCTTCCCAGTGTCTTTAACATGAACAATGATAGACTGATTGGTTTGAAATTCTTTGTAATAACATTACAGCATTTACCGGCTTTGGGTATGAAAACCATGTGCACTTTTCTTCATTAAACTGGAATGTGGACCAGATCGAGACAACTCTTAAAAATTGTTTCTACCAAAGGAAGGATAATATCCGTAGTCGTTTGCAGCTCGACTGGAATTATGCCGTCAGGTCCTGCAGATTTGTATGGTTTGAATCTTTGTGATGCTCAACATAGTTTATCCTTATTTATAAGATCATTGGAGATTTGGAGATGGTTTAACGAGTGTCTGCCCTATCAAGATTATAGCTACTGTGAAGTGGGTGTCTTAAAGCAAATTGAGCGATTCTTCGCTTGAAGGCAGCTTGGCATTATTGGTTGCGAGGATTTTTCTTAGCCTAGATCCCTCAGAAGATTCTTCTATTTTACAACAGAAGAGTCTTCAAGAAGAGTGCTTAGCTGACCTTAATACTTTTGTAAGCATCCCAGTCAGTTTAAAATCTAGTAGCCTTGACTACGTTGAATAGCTTTCTGCTGTTGCTAATGTGCCCCAGCTCCAAGATCCAGTAATGTGGTCTTAGGGCTAAGGTAGAAATAAAAAAAACAAATAAGTCAATCCGCTAACTCATACTGTGTGATGAGCGTTCGCAGCACACTCCAGAACTAAATAAATTCTTCTTCTTTTTCTCTGCCTCAGAGATGAGCGGAGTTGGGTTTTCCCGGTCCACATATGCAGACACCAGCCAGAATTTTTCGCTGCCGACTTCATTGATGGCCGCAGATCTTAGCTCCACTTATCCATGGCTCTTCGATTCGAGACGAGAAGAAGAGCTGTCGAAGCAGTTTTAGTGTGGTAAATGAAAGTGGAAACCAAAGTTGATTACCCCCTTAGTCGTCGCAAGAGTGGCCAGGGATTCCTTGTTGATCATCAGAGTTGAAAATCTTAAGTTACCCTTAGCTTCCTCTTGTTACACAAACTTTCACCTTGTTGTCAGAAAATAGGGGTTGCTGGATTGAATGATATCCATAATAGCGCTAGCGCGAGTTGGTTCGCGCTCTTGGCCTGCTAAGAATTTCTTCTCTGCTTACGGCCGCAAGAATTGCTCTTAGCTACAATTCACCCACTTCGGCTATCGCTTTTTTATAGTGATGAACCGATCTCAGGTCGGAGCATGCGAGTCCCTGATGCCAACCTGCATCTCTGCATGAAGGGGGATATGTTGGATTCTCTCTCAGAACCTTCAGGTAAATTGGCGTTCAGTGCATTATACACTAGCTTCCACTTTCCCAGAGTGATGCTCCCATCCTCATGACTACTGACAATCACGGCTAGCATTAACCGGTGCTCTTTAAGGACGTCACTAAATGATATTATTTTATGTGTTTTAAGAGTCACTGGTGGAGCCTCCGGTTGCACTTTAGCCCGTTTACTGTTTCCAGCTTCCACCTTTTCCTGTGACGTTTACCTTTTCGGCCCTAGGTCTCTGGCGGGTTTTTTCCACTGTCACGCTTAGCTCATGCTAAAGACTCCTTTTGCCTCTTGGTAAGCTGCTCGTCAGGGATCCAGCCCTCCTTTGGAGGACTCTTAAAGTTGTCTCTTGTACGCCGTCGTGCCCGGATGTGCTGTGTGCTGCACATCGACACTAAATTGAATCAAAAATACAACAACAACAAAAACAGCAATAATTGCTAAAGCAAACAAAAAAACCGGGTTGCGTGTACCAATTTTTGTTAGTGCAAAGTGCAGAGTGGGGTGTCCGTTTATCCCATCCTCAAGAGCTCAACTAAAGAATTTGAGAATTTTACTGTTGTATGCTTGCATGCGCAATGTGATGATCTAATTCTTTAGTAATAAATTAACGGATTGAGTGTTTGTTTCTTCTGGTGATTTGACTCATTTTATTCGTGAAGGTATAACACTGGCGACAATTTTTGTCAATAATCCATTTTGAGACATCCACTTCTCATTTCAGTTAAAAGAAGTGGAAAGCTGTGTTTTGTGTGTTTATTTTTGTAGCTATGTGTAATTTCAGAGTAGACCTCAGCAATATACGTGGACTAAGATCAAATTTTTTCGCTGTCTACGCCCATATTAATGCCCACAGTCCAACAATTAATTTTATTAAAGAAGTAACAAATGAAATTTTAAAGAAATCTATAGAATGAATAAATTTTCCTAAAACAGTAATAGAAATCAATGTCCCAAAAGAGGTGTGGATAACCAAATTTAAGTTCCCATATGCAATCGGTGTTGTACACATGTTAAGACTAATAAACCTGGTCAATTCGGCGATGAATACATTAATCAAAAACGCAACGCCACTTTAAATATTAAAGCAAGGAACGTTCAAACGAACGGTATTTTTATTGTCTTTTATATGATACCAATTAACCCCCATACTTCCTTCGCATCACTGAGTAAAACGCACTTTTCTGAAAATAAATGTAATCTTTAGAAGCCCCTCTCTTAGAAACGGGGCGTGAGCCCCAAACCAGATGGCGATTTTCGAGAACTGCTCCATGGGTTAATGTCTGTTTTGATACTGCGCGTTTGACGCATATTGCGAGTCGCGTCTGGCGCGTTGGAAAAAGAAAATACTTTGAAATAGGCCAGACCTCAAAAACAGACCTTTTGGCGATTATTACCAAATTAAAAGGACTGTGTGGCATGTTTCGATGTATACATAAAAGTTTGTACCCGAAAACGAAGTTTTTTTACATTTACGTGTTATAGAGTATAATAGAGTTCAATACCTTATTTACAAAGGAAAGAGTAGTATGCTTAAAGCATATACTTCGTTTATGAAGCAAATGCCTGCCTCTTTCCAAGTAACTTCTAATTTCAGTAAACCATATTGTAGCAAATGCTACTTAAATGCATTTCCTTTTGATCTTTTACTTTTGGCAAATGCTCTTTCAATTCTGGGTGGCTTCGTCATTCGATGTTTATTTGTTCCCTTTATCGTAGTCCTAATTTGTCATCTGATGACACTAATATTGAGTTTAATTACTTATCGGAAACTATAGACAAAATTTACCAATCCTCACCATTATCAGAATTGGTTGTGTTGGGCGGTTTTAAAGTCCACAATAATTCATGGTTGACCTATTCGAATGGTAGATAGTTCTGGTAAAACCACAGAACTATTTTCAAATATTAATCTTCTCACGCAACTCGTTGATAAGCCAACTAGGTATCCCGATACTAATGGTCAATCACCTCACCTTTTAGATTTATTTCTAACTACTATGCCAGAGAAATATTCAATTGATGTATCTGCTCCATTAGGACTTTCTGACCATGCTTTGATAGTAGCTAAATTTTCAATAACACCAACCCTTATAGAGCCTACTCGTAAAAGGCTACTCTGGCACTATAAAAATGCTAACTGGGAGCTCCTGAACCAATTTTATAGCTCATTTCATTGGTCAACCTGCTTTTCCAGCAAAAATGCTGATGAAGCATCACATTTAATCACGTCAACCATTTCGCTAGGAATGAACAATTGCATTCCTTCTTCATTTAAAAAAACAATACTCGTAAGAATAAATGGTTTAACGAAAATTGCAGGTCAGCAGTCGCGTGTAAAAAAAACAGCCCATTTGGACTACGTTAATTGCACTTCTGAAGAAAACCTTGTAAAGTTTCGAATAGCTAGAAACAGATCAAACGCTTAAAAAGGACCAAAATAATATATGACCGTAAGATTCGAGATAGCATGCGAAAATTTTTGGATTCTGATTCAAACAGTCGAAGCTTTTTGTCGTTTGCTGCATTGGTTAAAAGAAACTTTGCAGACAATACTTCGTCTATTCCTTCTTTATTTATTAATGGTATTCATTATAGAACTGATATTGAGAAAGCTAATCTCTTGCTTCTCATTTCGCTGGTGCGTCTACCCTTCCTTTAACTAACCAAACCCTCCAATTCTCCCGAATCTAGGCCCAGGTATGTCTAAAAGCTATTTCCGGCCACGAGCTGTTTCAAAGATTCGTAAAGAACTTGACCCCAATAAAGCGACTGGCCCCGACGGTATTCCGCCATTAGTATTGAAAAGATGTCATTATAATTTGGCAAAACCGCTTAGCAAATTGTTTCATCTCTCAATGAAGTCAAGTGTTTTTCCATCAATTTGGAAAATAGCAAATATTCAACCAGTTCCGAAAAAAGGTGATAAATCGGCACCTACGAACTACCGTCCTATTGCTTTGTTGTCGGTTCTATCAAAAGTAATGGAATCTATCGTTAATTTCAGACTAATGAGCTATCTGGATTCGAACGTTTTTTTATCCGATGTGCAGTATGGATTTCGTAAAAATCCATTTCTGGTGAACTCATGACCTGCATGACTCATTGTTTGGAGCGAAGCATTGAAAACCTAGGTGAATCAAGCGTTGTTTCCTAGATATTTCTAAAGCTTTTGATAGAGTATGGCATGATTGTGTTATTAATAAGATTCGTGCGCTCACTTACACTCCTCTCTTATTGCATGGATTGAGGATTATTTATGGAACCGTAAAATAACAGTTGTATTAAATGGTATATCTTCAGCTTCACATGGAATCAATGCTGGCGTGCCTCAATGGTCATCCTTGTCGGCCACGCTCTCATGATATATATTAACGACCTGTTGTATCTACAATATGTGATATCCATTCATTTGCTGATAATACAACACTATCGGCTTCCATTGAGTTTGTCAGTGAATTAATGAATTTGACTATTCTGTCAAATATTCAAGTCATTCTCGATTGGGGCATTTCTAATAAAGTAGAATTTAACCCAAATAAATTCCAGTCTTGTCTTTTTTCTCAGAAGACAATTCAACATTACATTCCACCTGTTATTAATGGTGCCCATATTGCGAGAGCAGATTCACTTAAGTTGTTAGGTTTAAAAGTATCAAGTGATCTTTCATGGAAGGAACATATTTATGAAATTTCAAAAAGACCTAGCCAATGTTTGGGCTTCATAAGACGTTGTAACTTCTACTTCACTCCCTCTAAAGCATTAAGATTATATA
This sequence comes from Nephrocerus scutellatus, assembly GCA_947095585.1. Classification (NCBI taxonomy): domain Eukaryota; kingdom Metazoa; phylum Arthropoda; class Insecta; order Diptera; family Pipunculidae; genus Nephrocerus; species Nephrocerus scutellatus. Next base: position 88,823,816 of record OX352763.1, on the reverse strand, counting down.
AATCTTATGTAAGACCAATTTTAGAATTTAATTCATATGTGGGGCTCCGAGATCGCATTTGGTTTATCTTGATGGAATTCATAATAGAGTTATCCGTTTGATAAACGATGTGACCATTACTTCGTCTCTTGATACTTTGGAACACAGAATGAAATGTTTATCTGTTTTCTTCAAATTTTACTACGGTAGATGTGCTTTAGAAACCCTTTCTCTAGTTCCAGGTCCTTTTGTCAGCAACGTAAACACTCGTTTAAGGTCTAATCAACATAGATTTGCCTTTTTTTCGTGTAGAACCCAACACTTTAAATCATCCTTTTTCCCGAGAGTCTCTTCGATGAGGAATCAATTGGTCAAGCCCGTGTTTCCCGAATCTTATAATCTACAGGCCTTTAAATTAGCCGTTAAAAACTTCCTGAAGGACGAAAGATGAAGTGCTCATAAGCTGATTACTAAATTTAAAATATATATTAAACAATTGTTTATCAGTTTATTATTTTCAATATTTTTAAAATTTGTAATATTTTCTTGGTCAAGGTTTTTTGTAGTTTTCCCTGACCATTGATGAAAGCATGCCTACAAGAATACCTGAGATTGGGAATCATTCTGCAAACACCCTTGACTTGTTCCTTACATCTCGTCCTGATAATTACTCTGTCAATGTATTATCGTCTGTAGGCTCGTCAGACAATTGTGTTTTATCAGCTAATATCTCGTTAATAAACCACGCAGTTAGAGAAAAAACTTAAAAAAAAATAGTACGGCAATACGAGAATGCCAATTGGGACGGCCTTAACAACATCTCTGGGAGCATTAACTGGTCGCTAGTATTTCGCGATAGCAATATGGATGCCGCCGCTAATGCAATCACAAACATAATCCTTATTGGTATAAGAGACTTTATCCCCCCCCCCAGGAATAAGTCTGTCAAACCAAAGGAGGATGGATGGTATGACTCAACCCGTAAAGAGGCTTCTAGGATTAGAGAGGTATGCTTTCCGTTTTACAAAGCAAACCCTATTGAGGAAAACCGAACAAATTTTAAACGACCCAGAAATGGTTGACATGCCCATAAAATTGGCCGGCGTGTCAAATTCTGTTACGACCAAAAATTGAGGCAAAAAGTGCTGCAATGTCCCAAAGATCGTCGGATCCGCCGCTCATTTATAATGACATTCCAGTTTCCAAATCTAAAGACAAAGCAAATCTGTTTGTTGCGCATTTTTCAGCTAGCTTCACCCTTCCAGATCGTCCATTGCTGTCGCCTGCACCACCGAGTATTAAACACTTTATGGGACAGATCTTCATTCGTTCTCGTGCAGTTGCTACAGTTTTAAACGATATCAGCACTCACATATCCGCAGATGGTATTTCCCCATTAGTTCCGAATTGCATTACAATTACGTTAGCTTTTAAATCCATCCTATTCTTCTGCACTTTTTCCGAGAAGTTGGAGAACAGTTTTCCATCCCATATACAAATGTCTGTCTCGTAATGGTTCTAGACACTCGAATTCCACATGCTAATACAACGAAGAATCTACATCTAGGTCGTCAATCTTCGGTAGAAGGATATTAAAATCAAAAGAACTGAACTAAAAAAAAATTATTTAGCAAGTCAGTGCTTTCAACTCAAAATAAAATACTTCTACATAACCAGATCCTGAAAGCAGTGTGGAACTGTCTTTCAACCATGGGGACGTGCCAGGCAAACCAACATTGCGGCTATTCCAAGTGTGCAAAACAAATGCTCCGTGCTACACCAGAAACAGTGACATTCATCGTGATTTAAGGATTGCTACTGTTCTTCAAGAAATGTCAGAAGAATGACTATTACAAAGCAAAAAATCTTCTTAACGTGTCTACTACACCGAGGCGACTACAACGCACAACACCATCACACCTATCCAGGAAACACGAATCTTAAAGATTCTAGATAAGCAGAGGCAGCATCAGGGCTAGAACAACGAGCGAAAAGCCTCGCTTGTAGTGAATAAAACCTCCATCGCTTTAGAATATGGCATAAAACCCATATTTGCAGCTGTTACTGTATGAACTTATGTTTCAATTAATGCTTTTATATTTAATGTATCTAACACGAAACATGTTAGCTAATAAAATACATTTTTAATTTAAAACGTTTAGTATTGTGCGTAGTAATCTGCATTGATCTAAAACAATTTACAAACTCGTTTTGAATTGTTTTTTTTTATTTTGAGATTTTTTCTCTTTTTTTAAAGTTTTAAAATAATCCAAAACGACCGATATTAGTATTGAATCCATAGTTTTCAGGGGTTTCTGATATGACATTGGCAACCATATTATCTACAGTAGTGTGGGTGCGAAGGGGGCGACATTTAAAAATATATAAAACGACCGAAATTCTATTTTGTACCGGAAATGATTTTTAAAAATCACTGTACCGTATATATAATAAAATAAAATTAAATAAAAGCTTTTAAAAAACGGTACACAATTTCGTTCACTGGCTTTTTACTTCACTTCGTATATCTACTGTGAGAAAGGGAACGGGACAACATAATAAAAAGTGTCTTGAGGTTGCTGAACTGCGATTTATAAATTATAATTAAAGTTCATTTAATTGGTGCTAACACACATGAATTTAATGCATATAAATATTCAAGTGTTCGCACCCATGACACAGCTTTCTTTATAAATATTGTGTGTGTTAAGACCCGCCCCGTGTATTTAGATGGGGCAGATAGTCATGAGCAGTCATTCGGTATTTTTGTTTTTGTATGTCATAATTCATAATTTGTCAAGCCGGCATATTGAATGGGTGCGACTTTAGAATGTTTATTGTCGATTTATCACTTGGTAGCAATAAAAAATAATATTTATACTCGGTGCTCTAGCACCGATAACACAGCCGTCGTAGCCCACAGACAATTTTGACATCTCCCATATTGCTCATATAGTGCAATATTTATAAACCCAAATTATTTGATTTGATATGTGAAGAGCAAAGGCGGGATATCATTATTTTTTTTAGAAATTAACTTTCTATTACCTTTTTTCTGTTTGTAAAGACTTCCTTCTTCAAGATAGGAATTATCGCAATAATATAACCGCATTTAGATTATAACATACCGTTTCATTTTTAATAAGACAATATCCCTTTATTTTCTTAATAAACGTAATTTAAGTCCATTAGAATATTAATTAAAACGAAATGGTTCTAAATTGAAAAACTTTTTAACGTCTATGAGCTCCACGCCCATAGAATGTTGGTAAAGCATTATTACTTGGATTTCTAAAATATTCATTTTGTTTATATATTCTTGTATTTATATTTTCATGAACATCAAGATTATTAATACTAGTTGTTCTTTGTAAACTATTTGTATTAACTGTCGGATGAATCAAAGGCCGTTGCGATAAATTATATATATTCAACATACGGTCGCGGATATGGTACATTTCTACAGCAGTACTTCCACTTGGTTCGCGAGTTAATTCCGCAAAATCGTTTAATGCTAATAACTGATTTTCATTTAATTTAGTAATAAGTTTCATTAATGGAAGGTCTTCATTTGTTTCTTCAGTTTGTGATCCTATATCTGCAGTATATGGTTTTGCTTGTACACCAATCTCATAACCTCTATTTATACCTCTCGCTGAACATTTCTGACAATGGATATCATCTGTTTGAGTCATTGAGTTAGCAAAAAAGGAAGATTTAATTTTCTCTTCGACTTCTCCATGTTTTTTTAATTTTTGATTCTTTAGTTTGAAATTGGAAATTTGAATCCTTTCTAGCAACTGGCCCGCATTTATTCCAACGACCTTAGCTACTTTCGATGTACGTCTTGATAGATTTTGCAAGCACCAATTGCCAAGATCTAATTTCGAACATATTGTATTAAACTTAAACGCGACATTGTTAACTAAATGAAGCGGCGACCGATTCATCAGTTTTTTGACCTCCGTGGATGATTTAAGTGTAGCTACTGTTGAGGTAAAGATAAACTTTTTTAGGAGCTGAGATTTTTCCGATGTTTTTAGTTGATTGATTACTAGTGTAGATAATTCAATAGCTAAACAAAATATAAAAAATTTAAAACTATTTTTAATAATAATTAAAATTTGTCTTACATTTACGACGTTTATCAGAAATATTTTGAAACGGCACAGATCCCCTTTGATCAAGTTTTTTTTCCACTAGAAATAATAATGTGATAGTTAACACATTTATCATGCAAGTTTTATATATGCATTCTCTTAATACGTACATTTAATTTTTTTAAACACAGGAAATGCAATTTGAGTATCGTCTTTTTTGTGCACTGACGTGTGATTAACTTGTAAACAGTGTAACTCGCCCGACAATTCGTTTGAAATTTCTGCACAAGGAACATCCAAAGATTGAGAAAGTGATTGGCTAAAACTAGGATTGTAAACATTACTTTCATTATATTGAACTGAACTAAATGGTATTTGTGCGTGTAAAGAACTAGAATACGTAGTTCTATAATCAGTTAAATTTTCCTTTGACAAGCCATGAAATGGTGATAGATCGGAAATATTTGATTGTGTCAAATCAATTTGAACCTTCCTTTTTAAAAGTTCCCTTTCATGAAATGGCATTTGCAATTTTTCTGTGATTTCATCAAAAAATGACTTTCTCTCTGGCAAACAGTCACTTGGAGATTTTCTGCTTACGCGAGATGACCTTCGAGACCGTCCTAACCTAGATCTACTAGCATCTCGACTATTTCGATCACTGCTAATGCTTCGCCGTTCTCTTTTTGGTACTGGGGAATGTCTCTTTGGGCTTCGCCTATATCTTTTGCTGTGACGGCTACGGTCGGTGCTGCGACTTCGGCTTCGTACTACTACGCGATTGCTTCGGCTAACCGAAGAACTGCGTTTCCGATTAGAGTTCCGTTGTTCATCAGAGCTTCTTGATCTCCTGCGTTCCCGCTTTGTTGACTTATTTCGTCTTTCAACTTTCGACTCATCTTTGCTGTGACTTCGACAGTTACTGTTAGGATACTTCTTAGAAGGTTCAGCTACTTCATCAAGTTTAAGCTGGTCGGCATATTTTACCTCAGCGACCGTTTCGACTAAACTTTCTGCAAATCTATCTTCTAACAAATCGTCAAAAAAGTGGTCAGGAATATGTTCAGGATCCGAAAATTCGCAAAAGTCTACCAGCTCATTTTTTACATCACCAGTTTTAGTAGCATCTGTTTGTATGCAGGTCGAAAAATCTTTTTCAATTATTTCAGATTTAATGCTTTGTTCCATCCTTGTGGAATCAAAATCCTTAGAAAAAAACTAAAATAAGCATGGACTTTTTTCTATGTAAAAAAAATAATTAAATATCTAAAAAAAATTCGTCAAAACTTTAAGGCTTTTCACATTACATAAAATTCACAATAGGAGTTTTTCTTTTGAATAAAGCAATTCCTACGAAAAATATGAATTCAAAATTAAATTAATTTCCAATTTATTATTTTATGTATCACTTTTTCTTGTTTTTACGCAAATTAAGCTATACTAGAAGCTTGTATATGGTCGAAATTCGACCGTAATTCGTTAAATTTTTAAGTTTGAACGTAATTGAGGTTCTTTTGCCAAAGAGTATAACCTCTATAATTATTGCATATAAGGCGTATTTTGTTTGCCGATGAATAAGGAATTAGAATTTGAAAACCAGCAAAACAGCAGATTTTCTTATTCAAAAAAGGAATAAGATAGAGCAGTTGTTATTGTAATTCCTTATGCGTGAAACACAAACACGCTTCAGATTCGTTCTCGTCTGACGTTTACAAGTTCAGCCATACAATTTCAATGTTTCCTTACACAATAAAGCTTCGGCTTCAACGTTTCGTTTGGCAATCGTAAAGAAAAAACGTAATGTCACGGTACGTGACTCCAAACGGAAGCTTTAGTTCAAAAGTGATGAACATTTGCTTTGCCTGACAGCTCAACAGCTGTGAAAAAACGTCAACAAACAAATTTATTTTGTACGGGAAAATTAGTTTTGAAATGGAGATTAAAAATATTAATAAAAACGAAGAATTAATGATGTGTTTTGAGGAACAATTAATAAAATTGGTGAGGGAGCGAGAGTTTTTATTTAATATACGTTCCAAAAACTTATAAAAACATTAAGAAAAGAATCCTTGCATGGGAAGAAATTGGCAAGAGTCTGAACAGACTAGTTAATTGCTTTTATTAATAAAAACTTAAAAATAATACCTAAAGTTTATTTGTGTAGTTGGCGAGTGCAAACAACGGTGGCAGAGTCTTCGTGAGCGGTTTGTTCGGGAGAAGCGGTTGATGTAACAACCGTCTGGAAGTCGAGCTGCCGTGCCAGATAGGTGGGAGCACTATGATGTTTTTAGTTGATTGATTACTAGTGTAGATAATTCAATAGCTAAACAAAATATAAAAAATTTAAAACTATTTTTAATAATAATTAAAATTTGTCTTACATTTACGACGTTTATCAGAAATATTTTGAAACGGCACAGATCCCCTTTGATCAAGTTTTTTTTCCACTAGAAATAATAATGTGATAGTTAACACATTTATCATGCAAGTTTTATATATGCATTCTCTTAATACGTACATTTAATTTTTTTAAACACAGGAAATGCAATTTGAGTATCGTCTTTTTTGTGCACTGACGTGTGATTAACTTGTAAACAGTGTAACTCGCCCGACAATTCGTTTGAAATTTCTGCACAAGGAACATCCAAAGATTGAGAAAGTGATTGGCTAAAACTAGGATTGTAAACATTACTTTCATTATATTGAACTGAACTAAATGGTATTTGTGCGTGTAAAGAACTAGAATACGTAGTTCTATAATCAGTTAAATTTTCCTTTGACAAGCCATGAAATGGTGATAGATCGGAAATATTTGATTGTGTCAAATCAATTTGAACCTTCCTTTTTAAAAGTTCCCTTTCATGAAATGGCATTTGCAATTTTTCTGTGATTTCATCAAAAAATGACTTTCTCTCTGGCAAACAGTCACTTGGAGATTTTCTGCTTACGCGAGATGACCTTCGAGACCGTCCTAACCTAGATCTACTAGCATCTCGACTATTTCGATCACTGCTAATGCTTCGCCGTTCTCTTTTTGGTACTGGGGAATGTCTCTTTGGGCTTCGCCTATATCTTTTGCTGTGACGGCTACGGTCGGTGCTGCGACTTCGGCTTCGTACTACTACGCGATTGCTTCGGCTAACCGAAGAACTGCGTTTCCGATTAGAGTTCCGTTGTTCATCAGAGCTTCTTGATCTCCTGCGTTCCCGCTTTGTTGACTTATTTCGTCTTTCAACTTTCGACTCATCTTTGCTGTGACTTCGACAGTTACTGTTAGGATACTTCTTAGAAGGTTCAGCTACTTCATCAAGTTTAAGCTGGTCGGCATATTTTACCTCAGCGACCGTTTCGACTAAACTTTCTGCAAATCTATCTTCTAACAAATCGTCAAAAAAGTGGTCAGGAATATGTTCAGGATCCGAAAATTCGCAAAAGTCTACCAGCTCATTTTTTACATCACCAGTTTTAGTAGCATCTGTTTGTATGCAGGTCGAAAAATCTTTTTCAATTATTTCAGATTTAATGCTTTGTTCCATCCTTGTGGAATCAAAATCCTTAGAAAAAAACTAAAATAAGCATGGACTTTTTTCTATGTAAAAAAAATAATTAAATATCTAAAAAAAATTCGTCAAAACTTTAAGGCTTTTCACATTACATAAAATTCACAATAGGAGTTTTTCTTTTGAATAAAGCAATTCCTACGAAAAATATGAATTCAAAATTAAATTAATTTCCAATTTATTATTTTATGTATCACTTTTTCTTGTTTTTACGCAAATTAAGCTATACTAGAAGCTTGTATATGGTCGAAATTCGACCGTAATTCGTTAAATTTTTAAGTTTGAACGTAATTGAGGTTCTTTTGCCAAAGAGTATAACCTCTATAATTATTGCATATAAGGCGTATTTTGTTTGCCGATGAATAAGGAATTAGAATTTGAAAACCAGCAAAACAGCAGATTTTCTTATTCAAAAAAGGAATAAGATAGAGCAGTTGTTATTGTAATTCCTTATGCGTGAAACACAAACACGCTTCAGATTCGTTCTCGTCTGACGTTTACAAGTTCAGCCATACAATTTCAATGTTTCCTTACACAATAAAGCTTCGGCTTCAACGTTTCGTTTGGCAATCGTAAAGAAAAAACGTAATGTCACGGTACGTGACTCCAAACGGAAGCTTTAGTTCAAAAGTGATGAACATTTGCTTTGCCTGACAGCTCAACAGCTGTGAAAAAACGTCAACAAACAAATTTATTTTGTACGGGAAAATTAGTTTTGAAATGGAGATTAAAAATATTAATAAAAACGAAGAATTAATGATGTGTTTTGAGGAACAATTAATAAAATTGGTGAGGGAGCGAGAGTTTTTATTTAATATACGTTCCAAAAACTTATAAAAACATTAAGAAAAGAATCCTTGCATGGGAAGAAATTGGCAAGAGTCTGAACAGACTAGTTAATTGCTTTTATTAATAAAAACTTAAAAATAATACCTAAAGTTTATTTGTGTAGTTGGCGAGTGCAAACAACGGTGGCAGAGTCTTCGTGAGCGGTTTGTTCGGGAGAAGCGGTTGATGTAACAACCGTCTGGAAGTCGAGCTGCCGTGCCAGATAGGTGGGAGCACTATGATGCTCCCATTCCTAACACAATGAAGGTTTGGACCTATTTTTTAGATTAAATAAAATAGTGCATAAACATAATGAACGTATTTATGTTTTTTATAGGCAAGTTGGGAATTTCCAACAAAATGCTCAGCAGAGAGCTCCCAAGGTTTGCCGTCGCCAATCAGCCCTGAAGAGCAAAAAAGAGCAAAAAGAGCAAGCGAATGGCAGACGAAGACTTCAAAAAATTTCTTCAAGGGTTGAACAAGGCTGTGACAACCCATTGCAGCACAACACCTTCTGCACCCGATGTCGACGAGGAGTTCATGCTGAACATGGCAAAGCGCATGAAACCTTTACCTCAAGCAGTTCGTATGCGTCTTCACAATAAAATATTAGCGGATATTAATGAAGAAGTGATAAAGCTTTTGGAATAAAAAAATAAAATAAAGAACTTGCATATAAAAATCATGTTTGTTTATTTATTTGTATTATTTTAGAATGAAGTAAGTACACACTTGTTTAGCCTGGTAACAATTGTTTTTAGTTTTGTTGTTGTTTCTACTCCTTTATTTCTTCTCGTGACGAACGCAACTTGAGATGAGTTGTTTGATCCGATTGACCAGCATGGGGTCAGTGGAGCTACTTCCCTTCGCCAGAGACCTTTGGTAAACACGTCATTTTCATCATAACGATCGAAGAATTCTGGAGTTTTTTACGCTGACTCGTGTAGCTTGACAAAATCGTGCAACACCACGATGGCCTTTATGATTTTATCTGCATTTATATGTATGGCTTCAGAGGAAAAGCAGTCACCAACCATTTAATGGTTGCAAATATAGTTGGAATTCGGAAGCCGACTGGGAGGTTGAAAGTTTATACTACCGAACGATGAGTCTTCAAAAATTCCCCCATCACTCTGACTTCCGTAGGAACCGATGTCAACCGCGTTAAACGTATAGTTAGCGTCGCAAGTGGCCAGAAGAACTATCGAATGGTGTCCTTTGTGGTTGTAGTACTCCGATCCTGGCCTCCCGCAAAAAGTCTCTCCACCGGTCCCGATTTCGAGCCGATGTCATCCAGTTTTGCATCCCTAAAGTCTGGGCGTCCTGGTCTACGCCATCCTTCCAGCGTAGGCTTGGCGGGCCTCGCTGTCCTGTTCCATAAATCCTACCGCAAAGGACTTTCCGAGCAGGATCCTCTTCGCTCATGCGAGCTAGGAGTCCTGCCCACCGGAGCCTACCGAGCTTAATTTTCTTCCAGATGTCGACATCGCGGTAACGCTCGTAGATCTCATCATTATAGATTCTCCGGAATCGTCCTTCCTCACATACGGGGCCAACAATTCTCCGTAAGACTTTTCCTCGAACGCGGCTAAGAGTTCAGAATGCTTTTTGCTAAGTTCCCAAGTAAGTTCATATGTAAGTACTGGTATGACTATTGTCTTATATATCAACAGCTTGGATGTTATGGTTAAGTTTCTGGATTTGAAGAGTCTTGACAAATTATAGTAGGCTTTAGTGGCTATAAGCAACCGTGCGCGTATTTCTGGTATAATGCTGTTCTCGGCTCCTACAGTTGACCCGAGACAGTTAAAGGATTGCACTACTTCAAATTCGCGCTCCACTATTTGAATTGAGGGACCAATATTGGATCTTCTACTCGCAGACGTGGCCACAATGTACTTTGTTTGGCTCTCATTTATGTGTAGCCCCAGATTTCGTGCCGCCTGCTCTATCTGGATGAAAGCTTCCTGTACAACTCTTCGGTTCCTACCAATGATGTCAATATCGTCTGCATAAGCCAGTATCTGAATGGACTTATCGACGTAACGTTAGAGTCTCAGAACACTTTCTCCAACGCCAGGTAGAAGAGGACGCAGGCCAGTGCATCCCCTTGTCGGAGCCCGTTATATATGTTGAATGGGCTTGTTAGTGCTCCGGATATTTTTACTTGGCTTTTAACATTGGTCATGGTCAACCTACATAGTCTTGTCAGTTTATTTGGGATTGAATTCTCTCATGGCGGCTTTAAAGTCTATAAAAAAAATGGTGTAGTGAGTTTTGAAACTCTAGACATTTTTCCATCACCTGCCTTAGGGTGAAAGTCTGATCAGTTGTTGATTTTCCTGGGATGAAGCCACATTGGCATGGACCAATGATGACTTTAGCGTATGGGGCTGTCTTGAAGGATAGAGGAGTAAATCTTATACGCGGTACTCAACAATGATAATTGCCGCAGGTTGTAATATCTCCTTTCTTATGTATGGGGCACAGGATGCCTCTTCGCCAGTCTTCTGGTATCGCTTCTTCCTCCCATACTTGCACTATTAGTTTATGAATTGCTTTGTGTATTGCGGGGCCTCCTGTTTTAATTAGCTCCGCTGGGATTCCATCAGATCCCGGGGCCTTATTATTTTTGAGCTGATTTACCGCTCTGATAACTGCATCTATGCTTGGTTGCGGCAGCATTTAGTTAGCTGCCCTTAAGCATGAAAGGGCTCTTCTTATAGCTCTAAGATGCCTTTGAAATCGGCGATCAGATTACCCTCTTTGTCTTTGCAGTATGTGCAACGCGGTGTATATTGCGTCATACCGCGGACTCTTTGGTAGAACTTCCGCGCCTGGTGCGGTCCTCACTGTCTGTACTGTTCTAGTTCACGGACGAGATTATTCTCCCAGGCTACTTTCTTTCGCCGGTGAACTGTTTTTTAATATCTTCTGAGCTCTTTCTCTTCTACGACCGGCATCTCAGCCCCAGGACTTACTTTTCCTGCATTTATCCTATCCGAGTGGTCCGAGTCGACATTGGTAACTCGGTACGTTCATACCGTCATCAGATTCGGGTTGTGGCGGCGGTCTATTAACACGTGGTCTATCTGGTTGCGAGTGGCTCCATCAGGAGATACCCAGGTGGCTTTGTGGATATTTTTACGCGCAAACCTTGCACTCGCAACGACCAAATTATTGCTTGCTGCCTTCTCTATGACTCGTTGCCCATTGTCATTAGTGTTCTCGTGTAAGCTATGGGTGCCAATGTACTGCCTGAATACTGGCTCCCTACCTTGATTTTAACGTCATACTGAGGACAGACATGGAGTTCCCGTTCGACTGATTCAAAGAATTCTTCTTTTTCATCATCTGGGAAATCCTCTGTAGGTGCGTGAACGTTTATGAGGCTTATGTTTTTAAATATGCCCCGCAACGCGAATGGTGCATAGCCGTTCATTTACTGCCTTAAAGCCGATAACGGTGGGTTTCATTCTTTTGCTGACTAGAAACCCCACCCCGAGCACATGATGTCTTGCATGACAGCTGTAATATATGTCATATTCTGATTTGTGTAAGACCCCATCCATCGCATCTCCTGAACTGCTGTTATGTCATCATTATATTTGCAAAGGGTATCGGCTAGCTGTTGTGCAGCTGGAGCTCTATACAGTGAGCTTACGTTCCATGAGAAAATTCTTAAATTTTGCAGTTTTCGTTGCCGTGGTCGTCGTCGTTTATCAGTGTATCCTAGGCTGATTTGGGGTTCCGTAATATGGTTTTTTTACGGGCGAGGTTATTGACCTCGCGCCAACCTTACTTTGAACGGACTAGCCCGATCATTTCGCTTTTCCTGTGCTGGAGGAAAATTATCAGCGGCCACCACGTGGAGGTTTGATCGCACTTCCACCAGTCAGAGATAGTTGCGGCCACATGCATTTCTGAAGCATTCTGTGCTATTCGCCCTACTCTGCTGATGGCTGACCACTTAATAAATGTGATAGATAAATAAATTTTATAGTTAAATTTGCATTTTCGTTTTACATTAGAAATATGTAGAATAAAAAATTTAAAAATAATCAACGCATCGATATCTATCTTTTTAAGTCTTAAGGTATGTGCAGAGAGCCAGATTTATATTACTTTCCTTATATTCTATCACTCTTTCTTTTATTTGCCTCTCACCGAATAAGTCTCGGCCTTAAGTTTTGATTTATATTTCATAGTGTTAAGTTCTAAGAAAATATCATTTAGTTTGTACTCCATTCGTATTACTACCAAGTTACAACAGTAGCAACGAGGATTTTAAGGAATTTATAAAAAAAAGACAATTTCAAGACTCAAACGTGCATAAACTAAAAATGTCCGATGTGGAGAAATTTATGCAGCAACAAGCAGAAGCTCAAGCGCAGCAAAAAGCTCAAATAATGGAACTTCTTGCAGATCGACGTTTAGGTCAAGCTGTTGAAGTACAACAAGAAGCTGTAATCGATTCGAATCAACGCAAGATCAATGAAGCTGGGAAGTTAATCACACACAGGAGCCGGCTACTGCAAAGCACGATTCGCACTCCGACAAAAATGCTTCGAGTTAAAAAAGTCCGAGGAAGAAGCTTATTCAGTCCATGCAACACGAATCAACAAGCACGCTGAAAAGCTTGACATCAAAAACTGCACACCAGATGAATGGAAAGTTTTGTTGTTCATCAGTAGACTGAAGTACAAAAACGATTCGTTGATCCTTCAAAAGCTACTCGCCAAAGTAGGCGTGGAGTATGCACAACTTAAAGCTCTCACAAATCCTAAGCAAATAGAGTTGTTCAAAAAACTTACGCTTCAGGATCTGGTTAACGAAGCATATAGAATCCTTTGCCTAAAGCGCGATAAAGCCAAAGTCGTCGAATAGTTCGAAGTCAAAGGGGTCTGGAAGTGTTGAGTGTATCAACAACAACAAAGCAATTGCACAATTGCACGATGCATCGAGCAATGTATCGTCAACAAAAAGCAACTCAGCAATTGCCCAATTGCACAATACATTCAATTCGAATGTATCGGCAACAAAAAGCAACTTCAGCAATTGCACAATTGCACTTACATCGAGCGTCACACCCAACAACCGGTGACCCACATTAATTTAATTGCTTTTTCTTAATAATCAGCAGAAAAGAAATTGCATATTAGCAATAAGTTTAAATTAGTAAGCATTTCCAACAGTAGGTCAACATTACTGTTGGAATGCTTTTTAAGTAGTAAGCAAAAATTAATGTATAAATAAATAATGAATAAATGAGAAAGAGTCAGTTTACAAAATCAAACAAACGGTGTTATTACTGACTGACAACTATCCCCCCACCAGTGGTAAGGTGGTTGTTCAGTTAAGAAATCCTAAGGGGAAAGAATTTACATGGTCCTTCGAGCCGGATTATCCGGAAAGGTTTAATTCAGTAAAGGCAAAGGTCCTATTAGTAAGTCAAATTACAACGAACAAAAATGGGTGATTTCGAGGACATCGCGTTGGAACAAACGAGAATCACGGAGGAGGTGCACCGGTTATGGACCAACTTCAAGAAGGATGGGGAGTCCCGATACACCCCAGAGTACCTAAGGAAGAGGTTGGAGGACCTGGAAAAATTCAGGGTTGACTTCCAGATCAATAATGGGTACTTGGAAGAGCAAAGGAAGGAAAATCCGCAATATGAGTACTTCATGAAAAAATACTTCAGCCAGTTCGAGGTAAGATACTTAGATATCAAGGACACCATCAAGGCAAAACTGGAGACCAGAAGGAAGTTGCAGCCTTTCGCCGCAACAACAGATGTAGGTGGGCGGTCAGGCGTCTACCTCAGGAGCAGCCCAGCCAATTCTGACTCAGAGTGCAGCAAGTTCAGAAGAAAAGAGAGAGGCGGCAAAACTGGAGACCAGAAAGAAGTTGCAGCCTTTCGCCGCAACAACAGATGTAGGCGGACAGGCGTCTACCTCAGGAGCAGCCAAGCCAATTCTGACTCAGAGTGCAGCAATTCCAGAAGAAAAGAGAGAGGCGGCACACATTACAAGGGACTCGGGAAGATTTATCAGGTTAAATCTTATCAAAAATAGTGTCCTTCGAATAATTGACAGCTTAGACCTTACAAAGAATTCAGTCTACCTTGGGTTTAAGTTGGATCAATTGAGGGAATGCTGGACAAAGCTGGCTGCGATGAACGAGGAAATCATGTCATCACAAGACGACTCGGAGCATGATCTGGATTACGTGTTCATAAAGTTGGAGGAAATGTATCAAGAGGCATACATTCAGATCAGGGAGGCAGATGAAATTCAGCACCAGGCACAGCCCGTATCACCACGTGGTACAATGAATCAAATCAAACTTCCAACCATTGTCATACCAACATTCAGCGGAAGGTATGAGGAATGGACACCATTCTGGGAGCTATTTGAGCGAGTAGTGCACCAGAACGAGTCATTAGATGACATTGAACGGATTCAATACCTAAAAGGGAATCTTCGTGGAGAAGCAGCGAGAATTGTGAACCATCTGTCACCAACGTCAACCAACTATGCAACGGCGGTAGAACTGCTTCGGAAGCGGTTCCAAGATTCAGCAGCATTAGTCAACAATTACATGCTCACACTAAAAACAGTTAGAACTGATAGTGCATTCGACTTAAAAAACATCATTGACACATCAAGGAGAGTCCTGTATGGCATTAAGAACTTGGGAGTCGATGTTAGCTCATGGGATCCGCTAGTCATTCAGTTGGTGCTCCAAGACTTGACCCTGAATCTAGGAAATCATACCAACAATCAAGAGGAAATTCAACTGAAATTCCAAAACTAAGTGAATTTTTCGGCTTTATCGAAAGTAGATTCAGAGGACTGGAAGGTAGTCCGTGAAAAGTTGACGACAGTTTTACGACCAAGGTGCATACTTTGCAGCGAATCTCATTATCTATTCAGCTGCAAACAGTTTTTGAACATGAACGAAAATAGCAGAAAGGATTTAGTTCGAAGATCGAAGCTGTGTTTTAATTGCTTGAGCGATGAACATGATGCAAAGGAGTGTACGACGAAAAAGGGATGCAAAATATGCACAAGGCAGCATAATTCGTTACTCCACGTCCCACAAGGAGAAATTCCAGCGAGACCCGAGGCCAAGAAATCATCAACAAAGGTAACAACGACGGGATTTGCTACTGCAGCTACTACCAATGACGAAGGGATAGTATTGCTTGCCACGGCCATTGTGAACATATGTGTTAAGGGACAAGTCAAGCTGGTGCGAGCTCTAATTGACCAAGGGTCTCAATCATGTGTCGTGACGGAAAAACTAGCTCGACAAATACGGGTGCCGATGACCAAATACCATTCAAGGGTCAATGGAATAAACGGGCATGCTACACCTATTATCGCAGTATGTAACTTTAACATCCAATCAATTCACAATGAAAAGGTCAACTTGAAGGTAAAGGCTCTAGTAATGCCTGCTATAACATCAAAAATGCCCGGACAACAATTTACCAAATGATTGGCCACACATCCAAGGTTTGAAGCTGGCGGACCCATGGTACTCGCAACCAAAAGAAATTGATTTGCTAATTGGATCAGACATTTTGCCGCAATTCCTACTATATGGATTAGTCAAGGGTCCTGTGAATACTCCAATGGCGCAGAACACAATGTTCGGATGGATACTATCAGGACCAATCATGACTCCAAACCCAAGGAAGCAGGCGCAAGTTAACATTATCACCTCATGTGTCAGCATTTGCAGTGAAGATGACCATTTAAAGAAGTTTTGGGAGCTAGAAGAGGTTCCTAGTGCAACGGGTATGTCTGCAGAAGAACAATCCACGTGCGAAAACCACTACAAACAGACGCACAAACGAGATGAAACAGGGCGTTACATTGTCAAGCTACCACTGTCAAAGGATCGCATGGTATTAGGCGAATCCCGAAAAATGGCAATAAAGCGCTTCTTTACGTTGGAGCAAAAATTCGCAAAAAAAGAAGAAGTGCGTCTAGAATATTCTAAATTCATGCAAGAATATCTCGATCGTGGTCACATGGAGGAAGTACCAGAAGATACAACACAAAAAATATACTATCTGCCTCATCACGCAGTGATAAAAGAGCAGAGCAGTACTACAAAACTGAGAGTAGTATTCGACGCCTCGGCGAAGACAACATCTGGAGAATCACTGAATACCATCATGATGATCGGACCAACAATTCAAAGGGATCTGTTTCATCTGCTACTTCGATGGAGAAAATTTTTCGTCGTGTTCACAGCTGACATCGAGAAGATGTATAGGCAAATTTTAGTCAATAAAATGATCAAAATTTGCAACGCATCTTGTGGAGAGATAATCCTAAAAGTCAAATCAAGGAGTACGCTCTCAAAACCGTCACCTACGGAGCAGCATCAGCACCCTATCTGGCAATCAAGACTCTGTGCCAGCTGGCAGAAGATGAAAAACAACTATATCCGCGGGCAAGCTAAACCGTACTTGAAGGATTCTACGTAGATGATTGTCTCGGCGGTGCAAATTCAGTAAGGGATTGTGTAAGTATTCAGCAAGAACTGACGCAGCTACTTCACAAGGGTGGATTTAGCCTACGCAAATGGACATCAAACAGTCCAGAGTTCTTAGAGGCACTGCAAAGAGAAGTCATTGAAATGGAACCAGAACATGATTTTAATAATGACGGCACATTCATCATTTTGGGAATAAAATGGTGTCCGAAGACAGACGAATTCCGATTTAAGGCCAATCTTTCGTCTTTCAGCACTAAGGGCACCAAACGAGCAATACTAAGTGATGCTGGAAAAATTTTCGACTCCTTTGGCTGGTTATCACCAATAACAATCAAGGCGAAGATTATCATCCAGCGCCTTTGGCTGTTGGGCATCGAGTGGGACGAAAAGGTGCCAATGAGAATTCATAACGAGTTGAACAAATTCAACACGAGGCTGGTGACGCTTGAAAAAGTAAGAATTCCAAGATGGACGCGACAGTTAGAAGACTCTCGAATAGAAAGAAGCAGAAAAGGCTCTAGTAAGGGGTGCACAACAAGAATTTGAAGATGACATGCAGAAACTACGTCAAACTAAGGAACTTAAACCAATCAGCACGATATCATCCCTACACCCATTCATAGATGCCAATGGAATATTGCGAGTGGGAGGCTGTTTAAAACACGAAAATTTGTCAGACGACCAGAAACATCCAATCATTTTGGCATCATCGCATCCACTGACAAAGTTAATAATTAGCAAATCTCACATTGATACACTTCACGGTGGAGTAAAACTAACTCTGAATCACATCCGGAGGAAATTTTGGATCATCCGAGGAACCAACACCGTCAAGGCCGTCGTAAATCAATGCGTAAAATGTTTTCGATTTAAGGCCAAGGAATCAAGCCAACTTATGGGACAACTTCCGGAAGCAAGGGTTAAGTTCTCGCGACCATTTACACATTGTGGAGTAGACTACGCAGGCCCAATCAACATGAGATGCTCACAGCTTCGAGGTGTAAGGTCGCATAAGGCTTACATAGCACTCTTTGTTTGCATGTCAACCAAGGCGGTGCACATTGAACTCACTTCTGATCTAACAACGGATGGATTTATGGCAGCATTACAACGAATGATTAGCAGGAGAGGTGCCGTACATCATCTATACAGTGATAATGGAACAAATTTTGTTGGAGCAAAAAACCTTATTGATGCACTACAAATGAAGGTTGTCAGTAAGGGAATCCAGTGGCATTTCATCCCACCTGGAGCTCCTCACTTTGGTGGACTCTGGGAAGCCGAAGTGAAATCAGTAAAGTATCACTTAAATCGGATCATAGGAGAGCAGAAGCTAACGTACGAAGAAATGAATACTATTCTGGTGCAAATTGAAGGATGTCTGAATTCAAGACCACTGTGTCCATTAACAAACACCTTCGAAGATCTTGATGCACTTACACCAGGTCACTTTATCATTGGATCTCCACTGATAGAACCACAGCATGATCTCATATTGGATCTTACTGGAACAAGTGTAAAAAGATGGAGACTAATTCAAAAACTCAAACAAGATGCCTGCAAACGTTGGTACGAGGAGTATATAAACAAAACTCAACAACGATACAAGTGGAATCGATCAGAGAAAAACATAGAGATTGGCCAACTGGTATTACTGAAGAATGAACTACTGACACCATCGAAATGGCCCCTGGGGAAAATAAGTGACCAGGGTGGTAACGGTCAAGACAGAAAATGGAGAATTCAGGCGACCCATAGCCAAAGTCTGTTTACTACCAATAGAGGACAACTTCATAAGGCCTCAGGACGACGGAGTTCCACTACGGACACAATCGTCAAAATTGTTAGCATCAAACAACCCAGGAAGAATCTCAAGAGATAAAAAGCATAAGACAATCATCCCGTCATCACCTCTGTCCACCGCGCTTGTGGTACTCTCGCTGATTGCAGTCGCCATGCCGATATCAGCAAGGTACACAATCACCATTCCTGACGTTGGAGTGTTTGTGGAGCAAATTGGAACAGCCAAAATTCAACGAGGAATACTACGAACAAGCGTTCGATTCCCAATGACAGATATCATACGTGATCAAATCAACATAAATAAGACTAGAGATCAAATGACTCAATTGTGTAATAAGGCCAAATCGGTGACAAAAGAAAGTCAATGCGACCAATTGCGTCATCACATGGATGAAGAGTGGCAAAATGTGTTCTCAATTTTCAACACTACTACTAGGAACGGTTCTTAATTAATTGTTCGGAGTCAATGATGAGGTGTTCCATGACATCGAAGAGCTGGACAGCAATCAAAAGGAACTAATTAAAAGTGCAAAGACAAACACAAAAATTATGCTGTCTACAATTTCACATATCCATGAGACCGAGACTAGAATCTCTAAGAAAATCAAAAGCTTCACACAAAAACTGAATGCCGGCCTAAGCGAAATCAACAAAATGGAGTCTTGGTACAGAGTCACTGATGAAAATAAGATCAATATCCATGTAACGAACGCCTATATAATCGCTCTCAGCTACATGCAAGAAATCGAAGTAAAATACAACAAGCTATTGAACGCCTATCTTCAGCGTAGTCATCTGTTTGAATTTTTACCTCACAGAACATTAGAAGAAATAATAGACAAGTGTGAGAAGAAGTTGGGCCCAGAAATGAAGGTACTCCCCAATCCAATGGAAAAACTGGACATGGCTATTACATCAACGGAAGTTGTAATGACAGGATATCTAATGATAAGCGATGCTGATGAATATGATCTGATCAAGCCTAATGCGATTCCTGAGAAGATAGGGGAGCATACATTTCGCGAGGTATATATACAGCAAACAATACAAGCAATCAACTACAACGTAGAAAGATACTTCGAATTACCACTGGATGTTATAAAAAGAGCAGCAACACTCAACAAAACAATATTCATCCTCAACCCATTTATATTCCACAGCATAGAATATAGTCAAAATTGCATTGTGCAGCAACTATATAAAAAACTGTCGTTTAAGCGATGTTCAACCAGAACATTGAGGTTAACACACACCATGTGGAAAGAATTATGGACCCACAATTCATAGATGTTTGTTACACCAGAGCCAACCACTGTATTCGTAACCTGTGGATCCAAGCGTGAAGAAGTCATCTTAAATAACACAGGCATCATTTATGTGACTCCGGATTGCGTCATTCAATCGAGATTCATTCGATTGGAAAATTGTTTAAAGAAACGCCAATAATGATGCATCTCAGCAAATCAATCGCTATTATAAATACATCATTGTCAACCCAGATCCCAGTTTATTTCACAAATGAAACTGTCATCCCATTAAATAAGGATCTGGTGGAGGTGTTAAAGGTCAATGATCGGGATGCAACCGAGACACTCAACCGACAACATGACTACAATTGGAACATAATAAAAAAGCACCAATATTGGACAATTGGCTTCTGTGCTACCATTGCGGGCGCAACAATCATCATTTGTCTACTGGCAGTTATATTAAAATACGGAAATGGGCGAAATAAAAATAATCGCGTTACCAAAATAGAATTAACATACCATTGGAGAATCAATCAAGGGTTTGATATCAACTGGGAAACAACACCGGAGGAGGCAAAATGTTGAGTGTATCAACAACAACAAAGCAATTGCACAATTGCACGATGCATCGAGCAATGTATCGGCAACAAAAAGCAACTCAGCAATTGCCCAATTGCACAATACATTCAATTCGAATGTGTCGGCAACAAAAAGCAACTTCAGCAATTGCACAATTGCACTTACATCGAGCGTCACACACCCAACAACCGGTGACCCACGTTAATTTAATTGCTTTTTCTTCATAATCAGCAGAAAAGCAATTGCATATTAGCAATAAGTTTAAATTAGTAAGCATTTCCAACAGTAGGTCAACATTAATGTTGGAATGCTTTTTAAGTAGTAAGCATTTCCAACAGTAGGTCAACATTACTGTTGGAATGCTTTTTAAGTAGTAAGCAAAAATTAATGTATAAATATAGAATGAATAAATGAGAAAGAGTCAGTTTACAAAATCAAACAAACGGTCTTATTACTAAAACTGACAACTATCCCCCCACCAGTGGTAAGGTGGTTGTTAAGTTAAGAAATCCTAAGGGGAAAGGATTTACAGGAAAAATTAGCCCTTTTCAAATGAAGGTTCGAACCTGCCCAGCGTGCAGTGATCAGCACAGAGTGTTTAATTGTCCTTACAAAGCAAAGACTTGGCAAAAATGCAAGTCCTTGAATGATAAAGCTGGTCACTATCAAAGTTAAAAATATTTTATAAAGCAAAAGGTCGAGAGAGCCAACAAAAATGCTCAAGAAGCAGGCCTTCAAATCAATCAAGTCAGCGAAGTCAACCATGCCGCGCAACGCAAGTTTATTGAACCAAAGATCAGCGGCGCGAACGTGAAGCTAGAGCTCGACACAGCTTCAGACATAACGATCATCTTAAAAAGAAACTGGAGCCGCCTTGAGAAACCAATTCTCCAGAGTATCTCAAAACCAGCAGGCAGCGCATCTGGAGATGAAGTTCCGCTGCTAGGAAGTTTTTCATGTGTCATCAAGTTGAATGGTGTTGAAGAGTACGCTGAGTTCTATGTAGCTAATCGAGAAATTAACCTATTTAGAATTCCTTGGTAAAACGCTTTAAAGTGGTTGGGAGTTCCACTCAAAATCAATCACAGCATCAATCACGACGGTAACTTGGCAAGCAAAATAGGAAAAGCTTTTCCTGAAGTTTTCTTGGAAGGTCTCGGATGCTGCACAAAAGCTTTTATGACACTGATGCCAGATACGAAACCAGTTTTCCGCAATGCTCGACCAGTCCCTTATGCCGTAGCTCCGGCAGTACAAGCATAACTTGAACGCCTTCAGCATCTCGGAGTTCTATCACCTGTCTCTTACTCCGAATCAGCAGCTCCGATCGTGGCAATCAAGAAGAAAAATGGCAAGATTCGAATATGTGGTGATTACTCATCTGGACTCAACAGCAATCTGGAGCCAAATCAGTATACATTGCCAACACCAGAAGATATTTTCGCAAAATTGGCAGGCAAAAGAGTCTTCAGCAAAATTTACCTGAGCGATGCATATTTCCAATTCGAAACGATGAAGAAGAAAACCAAGCGCATCAGAGAATACGGTTTCAAGCTACAGTTGGAAAAATGCGAGTTCGGTAAGAAAAGTGTTGAGTTTTGTAGTCATATCATCAACAGGAGTGAAATAAAACCACTTTCGGACAAGCTTGCAGCCATCAAAGAACTTCCGACTCCAAAAAGATATATCACAGCTCTGATCGTTCCTAGGAGAGTTAATTACTACGGAAAATTCATCAAATTTATGAAAGAGCGACGAGGAATCCTCGACGAGTTGATGAAGAAAGATGTCAAATTCCTATGGACAGATCAACACGAGTTGTCTTTCATCGACCTCAAGAACATTTTGAGCAACGAACTAAGTTTGCTACACTATAATTCTAAGAAGAAAATTGCTTTGGCAACCGACGTATCAGATGACGGCAGTGGTGATGCACGAATTGACGATGGTACTTTGCATCCTATCATGCACTATTCAGCCACACTCAACGCTGCAGAAAGAAATTATCCTCAAATACAGAAGGAAGCTCGCGCTCTTGTGTTTAGTCTGAAGAAAGCACAGTTACATTTACTTAATGGCAATATTTGGCAAGAAAAATGGAATTCCAGCATATACGACAAATCGGCTCCAACGTTACGCTCTCACAGTGATTGTCTATGATTTCACAATCAAATACGTGAAAACTGACGAAATCGGTTACGCAGACGTCTTGTCAAGACTCCTCAAAAGCCAGCTAGAGCCAAGTGAGGAAATCGTAATTACATCAGTCAAGACGGACTATATATGCTGCAACATGCTGAGAATAGTAAAAACACTGCCAGTTACCATTGAGTAACTCAGAGAAGCCACAACTCAATGCCCGACCCTCAGCAAGCTTGCAAAAATGATTAGCACAAATTCTTGGTCATCTCATGCAAAACAATTAAAAATAAATGCAATCAGAGATTTCTTCATGGTCCGAAACCACCTTTCGCAAATACAAGAATGCATTTTCTACGAGGAGCGACTCGTGGTTCCAACAAAATATCGCAAGAAAATTCTGGAAGAACTCCACGAAGGCCATCTAGGCGAAAGTCGCATGAAACTCCTCGCTCAAGATAAAGTTTTCTGGCCATCGATCAACAAAGATATCGAGAAAAAAGTCAGAACTTGCGAAGTTTATGCTTTTTCCAGAAAATCACCGATCAAATGTGACTTAAAACCTTAGCAGAAGCTGCGAAATTTTCTTTTAACTATCGTCGAACACCATCATATAACTTAGGCAAGAAGTCTCCATCAGAGTCGCTAAACAATCGGAATCGGAATGAAAACATCCTTGGATTTGCTCATGTACAATAAAAGCAAATCAAATTCGAGTAACAAAAATAGTAAAATGGAACTTCAATTTAACAAGCATCGTGGTGCGAAATGAACATAATTTGAAGCCAATGATGAAGTCTTCTACAAGTTACAAGAATCAAACGACAAATGAAACTGGGCTCCAGCAAAAATCGTTGAAAGAATCGGAAAAGTGAATTAGAACATCGTACTCCAAACTACTTCAGGAGAGCGAATCATTAAAGCCCATGCGAACCAGTTGAAGACCCGCTCCAAAAACATGTTTAATGAACCGCTAGAAGTACCCGAGTTCGAGGACGACAGTAGAACCTTTCATCATGCCATGAATTCAAGACGTACGATATTAAAGACAACAATCAATCAATCGACAACTGGAACGAAAGTGACGAATTACGAATTTCAAGAGGAACCAGCTCCAAGACGAACCGAACGAGCAAATGCTAGCATTCCACCACGATATTTGGATGACTTCGTCAGATTTTATAGGGAGAAAGTGTTGAGAACCAGACTTATATTCCTCTCCTTTTATTCTACCTATCTCTCTATCTCTATCTCTCTGTATTCGTATTACTACTGAGTTACAACAGTATGTAATATATTAAATGTGGTTTTTCAGTCAATTTCTAAATTCGCTTGTGACTGAAAAACTATATTTAACCTTTGATTCTATGAGGCTTAGGATAATTCTAGAATTAGGATAATAAAGAATTTCAACTGAATTACAACTATCCATTATGGCGAGCTGAGAAGCTTGTTGTACAATCTAAGCTTCCCCGTTTAAATGTGTGGTCAGAGCTATTTGCGACCACATATAAAACTAGATCTACTTGAATCGACTCGACTGTACTTGAAATTCTGAATACCAAAACATACCAAACACCTTCTCTGTGCCTAGCTCTTTCTAGAAAAATATCTCTTATGTTTCTGCACACAGCAACGGAAGCAATTCGAAAGTTGAACATGACTGCTGTTGTTCTTTTTTATTCGCTCGAGCTCAGATTTTATGGCTAAACTGCAGTATAACCCGCATTGGATTTGGGGTTCCAGACACCACTTTTCAGAAAGCCCTCATTGTACACTCCCTGAAAACCGCATTTTTTCTAGGCGGTCACGCCCCCTTTTTGTAGGAGGGGCTGTCAAAGTTTTTTTTTTTTCAGAAAAATCCATTTTCTCAAGTGATTTGAAGGAGGTTTGGGGGTTAATTGGTACCATATGAAAGGTAATAAAAAATACCTTCCATTTTAAAAATCCATTAGGCCAATCGAGCCACCTTCGGCAGTTGTAGAGTCAAAAAACTGTCTTTTATATAAAAGGTGAAAAAGAGGCGTGCTTAAAAGTGGGTGGGCCTAAATATTGGTAAAAAATGAAAGGTAAAAATTAGTTCTACACGGCCCTAATGTTTTTATGGGCGTGGCATAGTTTAAACGGAAGGTGGATAAATTTAAATTTCATTATATTACAAATATAGGCACACTGTAAAATACTATGCGTTCAATTATTTTATATTTAAGTAGGAGTTCTTCCTTTTAAAAGCGTTTTCGGAAAGTATGGGCACACTGTAAAATACTATGCGCTCAATGAATTTATATTTAAGAAGGAGTTCTTCCTTTTTAAAGGCGTTTTCGGAAAGTATGGGCACACTGTAAAATACTATGCGCTCAATGAATTTATATTTAAGAAGGAGTTCTTCATTTTAAAAGGCGTTTTCGGAAAGTATGGGCACACTGTAAAATACTATGCGCTCAATGAATTTATATTTAAGAAGGAGTTCTTCCTTTTAAAAGGCGTTTTTGGAAAGTATGGGCACACTCTCAAATAAGGAGGTTTGCCCATTTTTATGAGCATGGTCCAATTTTAGTGGAACGTGCATCAGTTTGTATTGCTCTTATTTCCCCATACGAAATTAGTTGAGGGGTTCCAGACACCACTCTAACGAAAGCCCTCATTGAGCAGACCATGAAAACAGCATTTTTTCTTGGCGGTCACGCCCCGTTTTTGTAGGAGAGCCATACAAAGTTATGAATTTTTACACAAAAAACCATTTTCCCGAGTGTTTTGAAGGAGGTTTGGGGGTTAATTGGTATCGAATGAAAGGTATTACGGGTAAGTAATAATAAACAAAAAAAAGGGACCAATCGGACCACCCTTGCCAGTGGTAGGGTAATAAGAGGGCGTTTTAAAAAGTGGGCGGACATAAATATTGGTACCAAAAAAAAGGTTGACATTACCTCTATACGACAATACTATTTTTATGGGCATGGTCCAATTTTAGTGGAACGTGCATCAGTTTGTATTGCTCTTATTTCCCCATACGAAATTAGGTGTTATATGGCGAACAGCAGTATAACCCGCATTGGGTGAGGGGTTCCAGACACCACTCTAATGAAAGCCCTCATTGAGCAGACCATGAAAACAGCATTTTTTCTTGGCGGTCACGCCACGTTTTTGTAGGAGAGCCATACAAAGTTATGAATTTTTACACAAAAAACCATTTTCCCGAGTGTTTTACTTATCCACCTTCCGTTAAAATTATACCACGCCCATAAAAACAGTCGGAACATCCAGATCTAATTTTTACCTTTCATTAATTACCAATATTTAGGCCCACCCACTTTTAGCCACGCCTCTTTTTCACCTTTTATATAAAAGACAGTTTTTTGACTCTACAACTGCCAAAATGGCTCGATTGGCCTAATATTTTTTTTATATGGAAGGTATTTTTATTACCTTTCATTCGATAGCAATTAACCCCCAAACCTCTTTCAAATCACTTGGGAAAATGGTTTTCTGGAAAAAAAAACAAAACTTTGACACCCCCTCCTACAAAAAGGGCGCGTGAACGCCGCCTTCTTTATGCCGCCCCCAAAAGTTGGCGGGATGGGCGTGGTATGGGGCGTGGCAGGGGGCGTAAATTCGCATGCGGGTTATACTGCAGAAACGCCGAAAAAAGCATAAATACGTCAGTGCTTTCAGTGAACAGAAATCGAACGACAAATTGTGCCACGTGCTAAACAAAAAGACATCTGTTGTTGGTGTTAGAAAAAAGATTGGTAAGCCTCCCAAAATATCAAGAACTGTTAGAGGGGAATTTCGATCTACCGTAGATTGGTTTTTAGAGAAACTTGGCAGCCAAAAAATCAATCTGCGCCAGATTTTTAATGAAAAAAAAAATGACATAAGTAGGTATGTGATGAGCGACATATTTTCAACGATCGCCGTAGTTTCAAATACAAGCTGAAGGTAAATTATCTAGAATAATTGACACAGCAAGTAAACAATAAGAATTTTTTTGGTCTCTTTTTATTTTTATTTAACCCGAACGAGCAGTGCAGTCAAAAATTTACTCCATGTTTTTTTAAATGCTTTATATTAACTTCGCGTCGTCACATGTCTGTCAATGGCTGGCTGGTGGAATCTTGTGATCTATTTTAAACACACTTCCTAAAGCGCGGTTTTATTATTTAACCAACACATAAAAATTGTATAAAATGTAAATAAATTATTTTAAAATGTATATAATGTTAATTGTTACCACTGGCGTATCTCCAGTATACGGTTTTCCGGTATTTTTGCCACGCCTTCTGGCCACGCCGCCAGCCCACCGCACAACACCCACAAATGTGGGTGGGGTGTCCCGGAAACGCCCCCTTTAGGTGGGAGGGGCATCCAAAGTTCTGATTTATTTTTTCAGAAAAATGCATTTTTCCAAGTACTTTGAAGGAGGTTTTGGGGTTAATTGGTACCAAATGATAGGTAATAAAAATACCTTTCAAAAATCCCCACCATCACCCCCTTTGAAAGAGTTAGAATTGAAAAACTGACTTTATAAAAAGTCAAAGAATTTAAAAGTGGGCGGAGTAAATGTTGGTATGAAATGAAAGGTAAAAACTTACTCTACACAGCTGTACTATTTTTATGGGCGTGGCCAAAGTTTAACGGAGTTGGGGCTTTCACGGGAGCTGTGTCGGAAAGCCTAAATCTCGAAAACCGTTTAATGGAGTTTAGCAATTTCTTATAAAAACCACGTGGTTGAAAACACCAAATTCACAACTGACTAAAAATGAAAAGTGGGCGGAGTAAATGTTGGTTTGAAATGAAAGGTAAAAACTTACTCTACACAGCTGTACAATTTTTATGGGCGTGGCCAAAGTTTAACGGAAGCTAGATTAATTTGAAATTGGTTTGTGTGCAATTTCATGTAATTCAAGTGGCATTTCATGTAATTATGCTTCTCCCATAAAAAAGCAGGTGTTATATAGCAAATATTTAGATTGGTTATGGATTAATTTAATTTAATTCAATTGAACTTTTTGATAATCAAACGCGTTTAGGGTGGTAAATCGCGCGAAGCGCACTGCATTTTTCAGTGTGTGCATAATTTACAAAAACGCCTTTTAAAAGGAAAAACTCCTCTCTAAAAATAAATTAATTGATTAATTTTGATGTACCTTCCGTATAAATTGGACCACACGCATAAAAATAGCATGGCTATGTAGACCTAATTTTCACCTTTCATTTGGTACTTATACTTAGGACACGCCCACTTTTACGAACGCCTCTTTTGTAATTTTATAGAAAAATCGGTTTTTTCGCTCTACTACTGGCAAGGATGGTTCGATTGGTCCCATTTTTTTCATTGATACTTACCTATATTAACTTTCATTTGTTACCAATTAACCAATAAAGCTCCTTAAAATAACTTAAAAATGCATTTTTCTGAAGAAAAAAAAAACGTTGGATGTTCCTCCTACCTAAAGAGGGCATTTCCGGAAAATACGATGGCGATTTCCAAAATCTGCTCAGTTGGCGCTTTCACGGGAGGTGTGTCGGAAAGCCTAAATCTCGAAAACCGTTTAATGGAGTTTAGCAATTTCTTATAAAAACCACGTGGTTGAAAACACCAAATTCACAACTGACTAAAAATGACAGCTCACAAAACTGAATACCAGGGTTGTCCATATTACTCGTTGCCCTGGTAACATCTCCCCCTTTAAGAAAGAACGTAGTCTGAAAGATGTTCCGGGATGCGACACAATCGAGCTCATCTTCGTAAGGTTGGTTGATCCGATGATGGCAATTGCTCAACAATTTCAGTTTGCGAAACATTTGTATCCTCAATTATAGTGGCAGTGGTTACAATTTTCGGTGGATCGAATGCTTCAATTTAAACATTAACGGAATTGGAGTCGATTGACATGATTCTTGATTTTCATATCGTTCGCGTAATTGATTTGTATGAAATCGGAAAAGTCCTGTTCGATTACCGGTTTTGCCAGAGACCCAGTCTTTTTTGTTTTGCGTTTGTACTTGCGCATATACTAGATCTCCATTTTTGAATCTTCTTGCTTTGACACCGTGCTTGCTATTAAATTGACGTTCTTGAGCATGATTTCGGTTATTTGTTAAGATGAAAGTTGAAGGTCATCGTAATAAATCATTTTATGTTCGAAGATTACGTCCAACATGATACTTGATGGTGATACATTTCCAGGTACACTTCCATTGGGTGTAGTTCTATAATATAATAGTGTATTTCTTCCACTTCGTGTTTTCGAAGAGTTCGTTTCAATGTGTCAACGAATCGCTCTGCCTGACCATTGGATTGAGGATGGTAAGATGCAGTGAGAATGTGATCAATTCCGTTTTCTAGACAAAATTTTTTGAAACAAGCGCTGGAAAATTGTGTACCGTTATCAGATACCAATTTTTCTGGTAATCCGAAATTAGCGAAGACTCGCTTCAAAATTGCGATTGTTGCGGTTGTCGTGATCTGTGACGTTTTAATCATTTCTGGCCATTTCGAATACGCATCGACTATTTACGAGGTAAAACTGACCATTAATTGGACCAGCGTAATCAATGTGAACTCGTTCCCAAGGTTTTGTCTGTGTAGGCCACGATTGAAGTAGAGACTTAGTTGGTGATTTTGAACTTGACGCGCAATTGGTGCAACGTTGTACGTAATCCTCAATGTCTTGATCAATTCCAACCCAAAATACGTATGATCGCATTAAGGTTTTCATTGCTTCGATTCCTGGGTGACTCTTGTGAAACTGTTTCAATAATCGCTTGTGATTAATTGATGGAATAACGATTCGTTCGCCATACATCAGAAATTTTTGCGATTGAAAAATTTTGCAACATTTTCAATTTGACTTTGCTTCTTAGGCCATCCGTTTTGAAAGAATTGGATAACCGATTGCAGTACGAAATCGTTTTCAGTTGCATTTTGAACCATTTGAAATGACAATGGTAAAACGTTGGTTATGTCGTTAAAAATTTGGTTAACGTCATTTTCGATTTCGTTTGATGCTATGACGTAATCCTCGTTTTGTCTCGGATGTTCGTTGATTAATCGTGATAGCACATCAGCATGACCAAAACCTTCTGATGAAATGTGTTTGATTGTGAAATCGTATGCAATAAGCGTTGTTGCCCAACGTTGAAGTCGGTTTGCTGTATGAACAGGAATGCCCTTTTTGGAATCGAAAATAGCGAGAAGAGGCTTATGATCGGTTTGCAACAAAAACTTCCTACCGAAGATCATTTTATGAAATTTTGTTACAGCAAAAATCAAAGCTAAGCCTTCTTTTTCGATTTAACCGTAATTTTTCTCTGCTGTTGTTAATGATCTTGCAGCATGGTAGATGGCTTTTGGAGTTCCATCCGGACATTTATGTAATATGACGGCACCCAATCCATATGATGATACATCTGTAGCAACAATGATTTCATGTTCTGGATTGTAATGTGTGACCAACAAGTCCGACGCAAGAAAGCTTTTGAGTTTCTCGAAAGACTGTTGACATTTGTTCGACCAATTGAAATTTACGTCTTTTTGTAACAAATCATCAAGTGGACCTCGATAATTTTTCAAACTTTGAACGAATTTGCCATAATAATTTATTGCACCCAGAAAAGATCGAAGTGTTGAAACGTCATGAGGTGTTGGCAATTTTTGAATTACTTCTACTTTGACTGGATCTGGGCGAAGACCATCCTTATCAACAATATGTCACAAGAATTTGATTTGCGATAATCCAAAAGAACATTTGTTTAATTTGAACCCATAATCCTGCATGCGTTCCAAAAGTTTGAAGAGATTTTCACGATGCTCCGCATGAGTTTTACCAGAAACGATAATATCGTCCATGTACGCAGCCACATTGTTCAGCCCGGCGATCATGGAATCGGCGATACTTTGAAAAAAATTGCAAAAATGTCGTCGATTAACGGAAGCGGATGTTGATTTGATTCAAGTTGTTCGTTGAGACCGGTTTTGTAGTCTGCACAAATGCGAACACCACCACTTTGTACGACAACGATTGGTGCGGCCCACTCGGAAAAATCAATTGGTGATATAATACCCAAATCTTGAAGTCGATTGAGTTTCACGCTCAACTTTGTCTTGCGCTGTATATGGAACAGGTCGTTTTTGACAAAGAGTTGGTCGAGCATTTGGTTTGAGGTATAATTTCGCTTGTACCTTGGTACATAACCCTAGCGAAGCATCAAAAACTACAGAAAATTTGTCTTTTAGAAATTCTGTTGTGATTGGCGAAAAGTCTCGGACGTTGTTACAAATTTCACCAAACGGTACATTCCACAAGTCGAATTTTTCGATCCAATCGATGCCCAAAAGATTTATATCGTTAAAATCTGATACAAATAATTTACCTGTTTTGATTTTATCTCCAAGTGACATCTGAGTTGTTGATTTATCGGAAGTTCTGTTATTCTTCTTTACCCGATTGAAACATGCGCAATAACCCTCTTTGTGACCCGTGTTTAGACATTGTAAACATTTGTGATTCTTGAACGAACAATGTTGCGAAAAGAGCATAACACCACAACTCCAGCATGGTGATTTGGGAACTGTTTCGCTTTTCGATGACACATTAGGTGTTTTACTTTCATGCTTCTCCTTGTTTCGTTTAGGTTTCACTGATTTCTTGATTGAATGAACAGATTTACCTAATTGTGGATGTTCAACCAAATTTGTATCACGCTTGAAATTTATAATCAGCGAACATTCTTCGATGAGCTTCTCCAATTTTTTGTGAATTGCAAACAATTGAATCGCAAATTAAACAATGACGTCTGTCGTGCAAAATTTTTTTTCGATTGTTTCGTCGAAACAATATTCCCGTGGATGTATCGGTAGAATATAATTTACATACCGCTCGTATGCTTTTGTGTTCAATTTGCGAATGAGTAATCGTACGCGAGCAGCATCATCCAAATTCTTGCATCTTCTTTGAATAATTCCTCGTAACGGGAATACCATGCGTCGAAAATATCAAGATTGTCAGGATCGTAACAAAAATCGATGATCGCTCTTGAAAGAGAATCGATGATAGCTTCCAAACGGTCTACTGGTGTTCAACTTCTCGAAGTAAAGCGGCATTCTGCTCGAGAATTTGCTTGATGTGTTCATCCATCTTTAGAGAACTTTTTTACTTTTGTTTTCCACTATTCTCGTCGCCAAAATCCTTTTTATGTTGACGGTAGCGCTAAAAGACAACACAGCTCTTAATAATTTTTATAAACAAGAGGTTTTGTTTATTTTGCTATAAAAACCATGTGGTTAAATTACTCCTTGCCCTGGTAACATTAATATGTTATATATATTTTAGAAATGTTTTTGTTAAATTTGTCAAATAATATTTCTACACCGTAGAACTTTTTCTAAGTGTGTTTGGTTGTACACTGTCAGTCGATCTGTAGCTGCGAAAGGAGGAGGGTGTGAGTTAAAGGAGCAATCGTACCCTCGTAAACAGCATATTGATTTTAAACAAAGGGCTGCATGATCAGTAAGTGTCTAAAGATAAATAGAAATAATTTCCGACCTACTCATATTGGGCAGCTCGTCCGAAAATGATTTCCTGGCGTCTAGTCATGAGACGGTGATGCCAGCAGATCACAGCAACATAAGTACCAGCCCTAGTACTCTACAGCTGAGCCTTGCGAGTACCAGAGTACATCAGTGCTCGCCAAGAATACCACAATACCTTAGGTCTTCGTGATCGGCCTTAAGAACAGGAAAAAAACCACAGATGTGCTATCGAAGAAGCAGTACCAATGGGATATCTTCATTCTAATCAAGATTGCTAAGCATTGTTGACGAAAGAGGATTTATCATCCTTAGTTACTCACATATCTAAGGGTGATAGATGAGTTCGATAAAAAGCGGGGTAGCAAGGAGACTACTGCCCATGCAACTGCCCAGAAACAATAGGTCTCAGGTTGCGACCAACAATGTTGCGAAGAATTCCAAATTACCCAAGGGTGGACTCGCCGAAGCGTCCACTAGTACTGGTGCCAAGGTAGCAGTATCAAGGAGACCGCAGCTTCCTCTGATAAGAAGGCTGAGGTCAGGCCTTCCTACGAGGAGGTGGACACTACTCACTTGGGCGCGACACTTATCGACGAGGTAGCGAACAGTGGCAAGCCAATCTTTGACAGATGGGACGTGATTAAGACCCACCTGTCCGAAACCTTGTATTTTTACAACGTACAACACTAGCTCTGTTTACTCTCGATAACTGTAATTACTTGAGTTGAATAATCAATAAACAAATAGATAACTTTAGTTACTTGAGTTGAGTAAACAAACAGACCCAGTAATGAACTTGTAAAGCGGTATTTACACAGGTCAAAAACGCATAAAGCTTAAAGCATGTCGGAATGTATTACTAAACATGAGCTACGTACTTTGTGTGTCTGATTGATGCAAAATTAAAATGTTTTGATATTTGCTAAATTGGGTATGCAGCATTAACATAGTGTATATGCGTGATTGGCAGCTTGAACAAGTATATGCTCATTTACGTGTGGACAGGGACGAGGCAACGTAGGTAGCGGAAATTTTTTTGTAGGTTGGAGGAAAAAAATTATATTTTGGAATTTTTAGAGGTATATCGTTATCGGCTAAAGTGCGTTTTACCGAATATAAAGTTACGGCTTTCGGACACCCCCCCATCTGAAAGCCCTTATTCACCCCTCAAGGAGAGGGTGGGTTTTAATGTTTTGAGCACTTTTTTGAAAAATGCATTTTTCTAAGTGGTTTGATGGATCTTAGAGGGTTAATTGGTATCATATTAAAGGCAATAAAAATACCTTCCGTCCAATCCAACTCCCCTCGATAGAGTTAGGGCCAACAAATGACTTTCACATTAAAGTTCATCAGGGGGCGTGTTCAAAAGTGGGCGGGCCCAAATATTGGTATGAAATGAAAAGTGATAATTACGTCTACACGGCCGTACTTTTTTTATGGGCGTATGCCAGCTAAAACGGAAGTTTGATCAAGTTGACCCTGGTTCATGTGGTTTTTCATATATTTAAGTGAAAGCCCCGTGACCCTCCAAACACACGTATATAAAATTTTAAAAAAATCGGGTTAATTTTTTTAAAAAAAATGTTGGGGCCCAATGATCCAAATTTTTTACAAAAATTTAAAGAAAATCGGGTTAATTTTTTTAAAAAAGTTATGGGGCCCCACGAACCCGGGCCCGGGGTCTTAAATTTTTTTACAAAAAGTGTTGTCTATCGGAGATACACATGTGTATTAAATTTGAAGAAAATCGGGATAATTTTTTTAAAAAAAGTTATGGGGCCCCACGAACCCGTGCCCTGGGTGTCCAAATTTTTTACAAAAAGTTTTGTCTATCGAAGATACACATGTGTATTAAATTTGAAGAAAATCGGGATAATTTTTTTAAAAAAAGTTATGGGGCCCCACGAACCCGTGCCCTGGGTGTCCAAAATTTTTACAAAAAGTGTTGTATATCAGAGATACACAAGTGTATAAAATTTGAAGAAAATCGAGTAAAATTTTGTAAAATATTTGTAGGGGAGCCCACCGAACCCGTGGCCCGAGGGTCCTCAAATTTTAATAGAAAGTGTTGTCATCGGAGATATGCATGTGTGCAAAATTTCAATAAAACAGGACTTTGGGAAGTGGGTCAAAAATTGATCGCAAGATTCCATGACACACAAATCCACAAACCCACAAACACATGGGCAATTGAAGTAAATATAGAGAATTTAAAAAATTAAAAATGTTCATGTAAATTCTCTAATAGGAGATATATATGTGTGCAAAATTTGAGCCGGGTTAATTTGAAAATAATTAATATTAATGCCCCCTTCACTTCAAATTTTTTTCAAAAACTGTTTTTACCGGAGATATACGTGTAAAAAAATTTCGGAAGAAATTCAAATTAAAAACTCAAAAATTTTGACAAAAAGTTCGTTCTATCGGCATATGTTTAAAATTTAAAGTAAATCGGGCTAATTTAAAAAAAAAAGTATGGTCCCGCCCCCGGGCCTAAGGGCATATTCGCTCCAAAAAATTTACAAATACTTTTGTCCGTCGGGATAAACATATGTTTAAAATTTGAAGAAAATCGCGGTAATTTAAAAAAAATTATACGGGCTCCCCTCGGGCCTCAGGGATCAAAAAATGTCAAAAAAGTTTTGTCCACATGTGCATAAAATTTTTCCAAATTCGGGTTAATTTTTATTTTAAATATGTATGATGCCCCAGGCCCGCAGGGACCGGCGTCTGTACAATTTTTACAATAAGTGTTGTACATCGGAGATACACACGGTTATAAAATTTGAAGAATATGAAGTTAATTTTTTTTAAAAAAAATTATTGGGCCAATCGGAGATAACAGCCTGTATAAGATTTAAAAAAATTCGAGTAAAAAAGTATTGTACATCGGAGATATACACGTATATAAAATTTGAAGAAAATCGGGTAAATTTTTAAAAAAAATTACCCTGGGGCCCGGGGTCTCAAAAATGTTTACAAAAAGGGTTGTCTATCGGAGATACACGCGTATATAAAATTTGAAGAAAATCGGGATATTTTTAAAAAAGTTTTTGGAGCCCCACACCCCAGACCCGAGGTCTTCTAAAATTTTACAAAAATTGTTGTCCATCGGAGATGTGTATAAAATTTGAAGAAAATCGATTAAATTTTTTTTACAAATTTTGTATAGGGCCTTACGACCCCGGACGCCAAGTCTCCAAAATTTTTACAAAAAGTGTTGTGCGTATATAAAATTTGAAGAAAATCGGGTAAATTTTTTTTAAAAATTTTTTGGGCCCCATGATCCTGTGATCCGGGGTATCCAAAAATTTTACAAGTGTTCTCCATCGGAGTTACATATATTTCGATAAAATTTGAAGAAAATCAGGTAAATTTTGTAAAATATTTGTATGGGGGCTTCTCGGACCCCGGGGTCGGGTATATTGTCACCGGAAATATACATCTGTACAAAATTTTCAATAAAATCGGGAAGTTGGTTAAAAATTGATCAGAAAATCTGACCAGGCAGCCAGCCAGCCACGGGCACTCAAAGTTGATATAGAGAATTTAAAAATAGGAAACTGTGTATACACCGTGTCGTGGTCGGTTCACAACAAAAAACACAGAGAACAGAGTAAAATGAGCATTGAAACTTATCGGGGATGAAGATCTTGCGATCTCAATAGATACGCTTGAACACCGCAGCGATATCATGCTTGTCACTGCTTTATCGCTTTTACCACCAGCAGTGCCCGGAAGTAATAGGCAGTTCCTTACCGTCTCTCAATAAATTCAACAACTTAAATACAAATAATTGGGGCGCTCTACATAAGTTGTGAGGTCTACTTGTTTTTACTGTGTCCTCAACGTAAACACCCACTCTCGTTATTTTTGCCTATTGCTATTAGCCCAAAACAAACAAACAAACAATTGAGTGCTGTTTTTAATATGGTTCACATTCACATTTTTTCAGTATTTAAAATTTTAATTTTTAAACGTAATTTTTTAAATATGTTCATCGACGACATTCCAATATTCATGAAACGATTAGTAACGTATTTTAACAGTAAAATTAGTGTTATATCTGCCGCACTGTCCGCAATTGAAACCCTTATATTAAGATATGATATATCAGAATTTAATTACATAGATAATATTCATTCACTTTTTTATAATTTTTGTTATCTTTGTACCTTGACCGATATTAACCTTATGAGGATTATTTAAACGTCGCATACCTTCGGTTTTTTTTAATCGTTAAAAAATAAATACTGGTACTATTCATCTTTAATAAAACTCTATTGATCCATGGCTTCTTGACTAGTATCATCCACTTCCATACCAGCGGGTTCATCTTTGAATGTTTCAATTTGATCAGTAGCCATTTCAGCACTATCGCTCATTACTATCTCATCAACTGCTATTGTAGAAGCTTCATGTATCGCAACGTTAGCCGATGGCATAGTCTTACCTTCTAAGTGTCGCACTGCCATGTCAATGCTGTCTTCCATAGGCTGAACACTTCTAACAGAAGACAGAACACCTACAGTTGCGGTTGCCTCTACCTCAGTTACAATATTTTTAATATTTTCTATTGGATTTGAAATTTCTACAACTTTTTCGACAAACTCTTTTTCTTTTGTATCTATAACATCCTTCAGATTAGTTATATAACATTCGTTATTTTCTTTTTTCTTTTCTTCTGAAACTGTTGCGTGTTCTTTCAAAGCAATTATTCTTTGTTTTACATCTGCAAAAACAGTAGGATTATTTTCTCCCTTTCCTTCTTGTGAAAAGTCATTTGCTTTTGGAGAAAAACATGGTTCGGATGTAGTTGAAACTATAATTTCCTTTAAAACTTCCTTATCATTCGAATCATTTGACTTCAAATTTTTTAACGAATTTTCTTTTTCAATACCAGTGACAATATCAGAAGTAGTCGTGTCAGCAGAAGTGTATTCTTCAGTCTTTTCAGTTTTTTCATTGGGCTCTGCAACCACATTCGCACTGATTTTATTTACTTTATTAACAATAGTTTCTTCAATGGTATCATTTTCTGACTTTTCCTGTTCCAAATCACGTTGTTCCAATTTATCAGTATCAGACACAACAAATTCTTTTTCTCTAGAAACCACCATTATATGTGATTTTACAACTGGATTAGAGTTATTTTTACATTTTTCTTCTAATTCTGCAATCATGGTTTTGCCTGATTCGGGTTTATCGTTTTCATTTGTACAAATTGGAGTAGATTTCAGGGTGGTTGTGGTTGGACACGCAACAGAGTTCTTTACAGCGTCAATTGTAGAATCATTGTCTGGTAATATTTTGATTTCATTTTTTACTGAAGCTCCCGTAAATACATCATGTTCTGTTTTGACTTCCCTGAGCTTGTCTGATACCGCAATGTTTCTTTCTGAGCAAGATTCCATTTCGTCTAGCGATGATTTTTCAATATCTAATTTGGGTTTTTTAGGATTAGGAAGGATATCATCGTCAGCTTTGTGAATAGGAATAGATGAAGTTTGTTTGGCTTGTTGCTGTTGGGATGTTTGTGATGGTAAGTTTGTTGAATTATTTTGTGCCTCGGTGTTGAATATGGATTCGTTTTCCATATCAACATCAACGTTCACATCCAGTGATAGTTCGCCATTTACTACAGAGTCTAAGGAATCTCCATTCTCGCTTTCAGCACGTTTGCGTCCAGGCTCTATGGTGCTCACTACTGAAATGAATGATTTATTATAATATGAAGCAAAATCTTATAATATTATCTACTTAAATGCATGTTTGCACTTTGCATAGTGAAACATTTTATCGAAACTTTTACTTTTTTAATCTCACATACCCAAAAT
The DNA here is from genome assembly GCA_947095585.1 of Nephrocerus scutellatus. Classification (NCBI taxonomy): domain Eukaryota; kingdom Metazoa; phylum Arthropoda; class Insecta; order Diptera; family Pipunculidae; genus Nephrocerus; species Nephrocerus scutellatus. The sequence continues at coordinate 88,785,689 of OX352763.1, read as the reverse complement.
GTTTTTTTCCAAAGCCCGCATAAATTTATCTATGCGACTATATTGCTTACGGGGATCAATGAGCAGTTCGCATAACCTCTGTACAGTAAATGGAGCAGCGTTAAACAATTCAAGACGTTCTAAAAGTGCTGATTTCATACTCTCATAATTAAATGGGTCAACGTTCGGATACTGCGGCAAATCTAAAATGAATTATTAAGAAAAAATCACTATTAATGTATATCCTTAGATTTCAATTAATTTTATATCTATTTTTCAACTAAAATTTCGGCTTTTAAAGATTTTATTAAACCACCCTTTATTAAAGATTTATGCTATCATTTCTTTTATTCGCATATCATAACGTTATTATATAAATACAGGGGCGTCGTACAAAACACGTACAACACGCGAGAAGCTAGGCTCTGAACCCCAACAATCTGTTGGGTTAAATATTAATATAATGTACATTCGCATCACAAAGGAAAGGTTGCTGCAAGCTATATGTAGTATGATATATGTATTAAAATATTGTGAAGTTAGTTAATAGCATACATCAAAGGTCTGCCTGCAGTATTAATTTTGAGAAATAAGCATTTTTCTAAACTAACCAACCTTGTAATTTCTAACATTTTATATCATTCCACCAACACTCAATCAATCAGCTAATTTCTCATTATTAAACCACACAGTTAGAGAAAAGGAAAATAGGAGGGTGTTAAATAACACAAAATAGCAAACGACAATTTCAAGTGCACCAGACAGAACGTGCTTATGAAGATAAATCAACTTTTCGTCATATTACAACGTGGATATGCAGCAAAGAACATCAAGCAACGTATATATGCAGCGACATCAACTATTCATCATATTTCAACATGGATGTGCAGGAATGTCTAGAAATTCTACGTTATCTATCATAAGCATTAGATTTCTCAAACTTATAATTTTGTATTAGATTATTAAGAATTTTTTAATTTTGTATACTTTGCATTATATCATGTTAACTATTTGTATAAAAGAGGGCTTCGGCCACTAAATAAATATCATTCTACTCAGAAACCTTTTGTGTACATGATCATTTAAACTAATAAGATTTGGTTCAAGTGCCTAAATCTTAATTTCGTCGCTCCTACTGTTTGTACAGTCAGGAAACCTATTTTTACACTCAACATTTTGGTGACCCCGACGTCGGCGGCCACTCATCATTTGGTGACCGCGACAGTTTAATTTGTTTTAACGTGGTCCACCAGTGATCACAGTAAAATTGTGCGTGAGCTAGGCCTGAACATAGCTTTTTAATTCGTCCCTGATCCTCATGTGATCATTTCGTGCGTGAGCTAGGCCTTAACATAGCTCTGTAATTCATTGCCGTGATCAACCACTGATCATTGGAAATAATCCCAGATCACGAAATCATCAATCTTGAGATCCCGCTTTCAACACATCAGCAAACCAAACAACTTTAAATACCATTATGGAGCAACATCATTGGAAATAATCCCAGATCCCGAAATCATCAATCTTGAGATCCCGCATTAAAGACATCAGCAAAACAAACAACTTTAAATACCATTATGGAGCAACAATCCGTATTGACAAACAAAGATTTAAATCAACAGTCTTCGTCAAGACAACAACAGGCCAATAGTCAGCTTGAAACATTATTCAGAAGGCAAAAGGCAATGAAGAATTCCATAGAACGAATCATCACTGGCAGGACCAAGGTTCATTACTTAGTTTGGGAAAAGTGTGCAGATCCCATAGCTGAAGGATATGACATGGAGTCATACATTGATGTGGAGGCAAGAGTTCTGAAGAATCGTGCCTTTCTAGAGAAGGCAACAGTACACGATCGACATAGCGAAACATCAAAATGGGTAATGGATCAAACAATAATCCAACTTCCCAAAATGTCAATACCAAAATTTGACGGTGATTATTTTAAATGGCAAACGTTTTCAGATATTTTCACAAAAATGATCCATGAGCAGCAAATACCACCAATTCAAAAAATGTGGTATTTGAAAACAAACATATCCGGCGATGCAGAACGGTTGCTGCGACACCTCGAGCTAACCGAAGAAAACTACAACATAGCTTGGAACATTCTACAATATCGCTTCAGCAATAAAAGAGCATTAACATCAGCACTGCTTCAACGGATTCTCAGCCTACCAATCCTAACATCCGAGATGAAAGCAATTAGAGATTTTCATGACGCTATTCATGAATGTATAGCAGCGCTTAAAACTCTTGGGATAGAGACTAAAAACTTGGATCCTCTACTGATACATATTTTAATTAAAAAATTGGAACGACAAAGCCACCTGCTTTATGAACAGTCACTTCAAAATCCCAGAGAACTACAATCAATAAATGAATTCTTAGGATCATCCACTTTACTACTGCGAAAAATTCCTTAAAATGTCAGCACCTGAAAGGCTCAAATGGGTCTAAAAACGAAAACTATGCTTCAATTGTTTTAAAGCAGACCACACTGCAAAATCATGCCCAGGACGATGTTGTACTAAATGTTCAGGAAAACAACTAGGAAAACCAACTACATCGTCGCAGGATAGGAAGTCTCCAGATGACCAGCGAAAATCAAAACAATCAAACGAGAGTTCTCTACATGAGAGCACTTCACCGACAACTATTGCTACAGTTAATCAACTAAGTATTCAGCAAGGATACGTTCTTCTGGCCACAGCCAAGGTTTTAATTAAAGCAAAGAACGGGAAAACATGTGGAACTGGGGCCATTTTAGATTCCGGCTCTCAGATCAATTTAATAACGGAGAGGCTTCTTCGACGATTAGCCGTTTCACCAACACCATCATCACTTCGTATTGATGGCATTGGTAGAAGCGCAAGAAACACAACGCAACGAATCAACATTGAACTACAATAAAGAGTCGGAAAGTTCACACTTCGCTCAAAACGTGTCAAACACTGATACCGGCCGTTTCATCGTCACACTACCATTTCGCGAAAATGGCTCAGCATTAGGAGATTCCAGGCAATTAGCTATGAATCGTTTTCTAGCATTGGAAAGACGTCTTTACAAAAACCCGAAACTACGAGATGATTATGTAAAGTTTATGGCCGAATATAAATCTCTCAAGCACATAGAGGAGATAAAACTGGACAACATTGATGGCCCACACTTCTTCATTCCGCACCTTTGCTTATTCAATCCAGATAGTAGTACGACAAAACTACTTGTGGTTTTCGATGCTTCTGCAAAGACATCATCCGGTTTATCGCTTAATGACATCTTGCACGTGGGACCTACGATACAAAGCGAATTATTCTTAATACTACTTCGATTCCATCTACACAAGTATGTCTTCACAGCTGATATAGAGAAGATGTACAGGCAGATAATTATCCATGAAGAATACCAAGGGTATCAACTGATCATGTGGAGAACGCAGTCAACAGAGGAAATAAAATACTTCTAATTAAAAACCGTTACCTATGGAACATCGTCAGCCCCCTATATAGCAACCAAATGCTTACAATACTTAGCAACTCAAAATAAGATAACACAGCCAGACGGTGCTCTCATTCTTCAAAACGATTTCTATGTGGATGACTGCATTAGCGGAGCGGATAGCCTTCCTCTGGCAATTAAAGCTCAAAAACAAGTGACTTTACTGCTAAACGGTGCCGAATTCAAACTTCGAAAATGGTGTGCAAAGCATCCATCATTGCTTAAATATATTCCCGCTGCGGACCAACAGATCAGTCTTGACTTTAGCGAATCCATCAACTGCACAATCAAAACTTTAGGTCTGATTTGGCAACCAAAATCCGACCAATTGTGGGGAAAAGCCCAAATAGGCAACGTTGCCTTAATTACGAAATGATCAGTCAGTTCAGATCTTGCATGTATCTTTGACCCGCTAGGAATCTTTGGCCCAGTGCTCGTTAAGGCGAAAATATTTATGCAGCAGCTCTGGCACCTAAAACTTGATTGGGACGACGAATTAACCAAACAGCTAAGTGAAGAATGGAAAACATTTAGGAACAGCATATCACCACTGAATCATGCAAGTGTCTCTAGACATGTCTTCAAACAAAACAACCCAACGTCCGTACAAATTCACACCTTTGTGAACGCATCGGAACAAGCGGTATATCTACGGTCAACATTTAAGGATCGAACGATAGTCGTAAGACTACTTTGCGCTAAATCACGCATATCTCCAGTAAAAAGGCAGACTGTTCCGCGACTTGAAATGTGCGCTGCAGTCTTAGAAACTGAACTCACAACCAGAGTCAAAAGTGACTTAAGATTCCAAGATATTTCAACATATTTCTGGACGGATTCACAAATCGTACTTTCGTGGATCAACTCAGCATCATCATCTTTCCATTCGTTCGTTGCAATTCGAATTGCAAAAATTCAAGAATTTTCCTTGGCAACCCAATGGCGTCACGTCTCATCCAAGGAGAATCACGAGGAAAATCATCGCCTAGCTTTATGTCATGTAGTATGTGGCTTTGTGAACCATTCTTTCTGCATGGAAATGAGTCATCATGGCCCCGACCATTTGCAAAGGAGCTAGAAGCACCATCCGACTTAGAAAGAAAAAGGAAACTTATCGTCGCTGTAGCCCTAACACAAAGTTCCACACAAATAATTGATCAAATAAAACATCGCAACTCATTCTCGTTTCTACAACGTACGTTTGGTTACGTTCTTCGATTTATTCGAACAACTAGGAAAATCGATACAACACCAGTAAGGCAAACAGCATTATCACCTCAGGAACTCAACGAAGCCCTAATGGTAATTGTACAAGAAATACAACAAACAGAATTCGGCAAGGAAATACAGGATGTTAAGAGTCACAAGGGCTTGTGCAGATCTAGCTCATTGAGCAGCTTAGCGCCATTTTTAGACGAAAAAGGGATTTTACGAGTTGGAGGCCGCTTAGAAGCCGCATCGATTTCTTTCGATGCAAAACACCCGATGTTGATTCCGTACAATGAATCTATAACCAAATTATTATTTAAAATGAAGCATAATGAAAACGCTCATTGTGGACCACAGACACTGTTATCCATTTTGAGACAATTTTGGCCAATCAAAGGAAAGGTAATGGCGCGGCACACAGTACACAACTGCATTCGATGCACCAGAGTCAGACCACAGCTCATGACTCAAGTCATGGGGAACCATCCAGCAGTCGCCTCACAACAAATAGGCCATTCATCATTTCCAGTGTAGACTTTTGTGGACCTCTATGGGTGTATTACAAAATCAGAGGAAAGAGACCCCACAAGGTATACCTAGCAGTCTTCTGTTGCTTCGCAACCAAGGCCATTAATTTGGAGATAGTGGCTGATTTGACAACAGAGGCTTTTATGGAGCGTTAAGAAGATTCATCAGCCGACGCGGACGAGTTCAAACTCTTTATTGCGACTATGCAACCAACTTCGTCGGCGCAAGAAACCAGCTCCAAGAATTACACGGCGCATTGCATACACCAGACGCCAAGGAGACCATCATTAAGGCAAGCAGCGATAAGGGCATATCATTCAAATTCATCCCACCTAGAGCTCCTCACTTTGGCAGTTTATGGGAGGCAGCAGTGAAATCAGCCTCTTGATAAAAACCATTTCAACTGCGTCACTTACACACGAAGAATTGGAAACCGTAATCATCGAAATTGAAGCTATTTTGAATTCAAGGCCAATTACACCTCTCTCGTCCAATCCAAATGACCTATCAGCATTAACACCAGGAGACTTCCTAATTGGTGAACTATTGGTAGCACAAGTCGATAGTGATACCATTCCAGCAAAATTAAGTCCGACGTCACGATGGAAGTCAATCTATCATTTAAAACACGAATTCTGGAAACGATGGTCAAGCGACTACCTAAACGAGTTTCAACATCGACATAAATGGAAACACCAAAATAAGAACATAAAGGTTGGCGACATTGTTATTATTAAAGAAGACAACACGCCACAGCTACATTGGTCTTTAGGAAGAGTCGTTGAATTATTCAAGGGCGACGATAACATCGTTCGTGTTGTCAACGTTTAAACCAGATCAGGAATATGGAAGCGACCAATTCATCGTTTAGCTCCATTATTTAAGGAACCTGATAATACTGATCCAATAACAGTTGAATCAGAGAAGCCAGCTTCGCACTCCCAGCCCTCAGCACATGATTCGACAGAAGCACACCCAAAACGACGAAGGTTGTCATCTAATACATTATTTACAACGGTTGTGTTATCATTGTTACTGTTGCCAGAAATCTGCGCATCGCCAATTAACGTAACAAGGTTCATCAATAATCCAGGAATCTACTTCGAACATCTTGGATCCACAAATTTAATTGCGAATGAGTGGAAAATTGTCGTTTACTATGACTTGGCACCAATCCGATCAGAATTAGACGCATTTGACAGTGGAACAATGGCGCTCCAACATCTTTGTAATCAACTTAAACAAAAAACATCTTGTAGTCCCCTAGTTATGTACTTCAGCGACAGACCGTTGCGGTCCAAGGCCAAGCTTCTCGCGACCATTTGTGTTGTGATGTATATTTTTGCACACAAATGGATGGGACCTACAATTTAATGCCATATCCGAACGGCGAATTGAGAAGCATTCCGTGACAAGTTATTACTCTCGGACGTCAGACATTCAAGAGAGGTGGGACCGTGACTTTTGGTGTTACTGGAATTGGAACCACGAACCTCCTTCTCAGAAGTCTATGCAAATATCCACTGAGCCAAGGCGCCCACTCCCTTGTTTAAGTAACCGAAAGTCGTCATCACACCACGAAGAAAAATGCGCGTAACAATAGAAATGATAACGAAACTTCTTGATTCTTGTTTTAAATATTCAAAATTGGATGCCAAATTACGAACAGAGCGCGTATCAATAGTGAGATATAATCAAACTTCTTGTTTAAATATTCGCTCACAACGCGAAACTTTCAAAATCAAATAAATTATTTAAAATACATACCATCTACACGGGGCGATGTATCGTGGAAATGTTTGATTACATTTAAAAGCTTTTCACGGAACAAATATTTCAGAGTGGACCACTTAAAGATAGTATCCCCGGTTTTTGCAACATAATCTAAATAATCATCTAATTCTTTTGGAATCTCCTTTTGCTTTAATCTTGTAAATCTATCCAAGATTTGCATTATTTCCTCGACATTTTCCATATTAAACATAAAACTTAACAGAAGCTAAAAAAATACTACGCCAACAGAACAGAAAATGAACTGGGGATTAGGGATGCACGATATACATCGATATAAAAACACACTCGATGTATTGTACCAATAAATCGAATTTAACCGATATATTTTAAACGCTTAGATAAATTCGATGTATCGATGTTTTTCATTCGATATATCTGATGCTTAAACCATAATCAGGTTACCAAATTTTACTTTGATGGGTATAAGTGTGTTGACTTTCTTGTTTTTTGAGGTGCTTTTTAACCCCTTGAAATTTTGTATCTAAGTCCCAAATAGCATTTTTAATATTTCGCGTGTCACATATGTCTCGTTTCACGTGCGGCGCGTTTGATGCTTTGAAATAGGCCCGACCTCAAACTCATAATTTGGCGGTTATTACCAATTAATACAATGTAAAAAAAATGAAGGTATGGCGTATGGCGTGTGTCGATCTATACTTTTAGTTTTTACTTTGTACCCGAAAAACGAAGTTTTTTTACACTTACTGTTTAATAAACCGTACGAAAATAACCAAATGTGTATATAGTATATTTTTAGTATATTTATAGTTTCTATCTCTATTGACGAATTCAATTCGGCTTCTTTTTTTTTTGCGATTGTTATCTTTTTTTTTAACTTGAGTTCAGAAATTTTCCGTGTTAATATATTGACAAGAAAAAAAAAGATTTTTGGTGGGCAGACGGCAAAGTAGTTTCCTTTAAATATTTATAATGACTGTTTTCTATTATGCGTTGCAGGTTAGCTACATCTTGGTAGAAGAACAAGATGCAATGTTAAGATTTGTCAGCTTAATGAAAGAAGGTAAATGTTTTACTAGGTTTTTAAAGCACACCTAAACGAAATATAGGTATTAAAAATGATTAGCTTCGCGTGCCCATGTTGTTGTGGCTGGCTGGCTGTCCAAATCCTGTGATCACTTCCTTAAGCCCAACTTTATTTTGTTACTACATTTAATACATTTACATCGAATATTCATACTTATTAATTAACAAGCTGATTACCCGGCGTTGCCCAGGTATTTATTCATCCCAATCTTCTATTAGGCAGGGATAGAAAAAAGAATGATATCTATCTATAGGGTAAAATTTCAGTTTTTATTAACAAAAAGTTATTTTAAATTATAGCTATAGTATTGTCGGGGATTAGTACTTCCGAAAGTCAGGGGGGTGGTCGGAAATAAGAACACGATCGGTTGATTTGAGTTTAATTTATTTCTTATGTTTATGGGTTAAAACTTATTCACTAAAAAAGATCTATTTATTCTAAGTGCAAGAAAGGCTAACAATTTATTACTATAATTACTAAGTTGTAGTCGCGCCGAACGAATGCTGAAGTATTCGGGTGAACTGGTCCTGAAGAACTGAAGAACGTTGTGCAGCCGACTGCTGCAAGAAAGCTCGCCTTGCCATGCGAGTCCGTCCACCACCACCATTGCCTGTGACTCCAAATTGCTGCGTCATCACACATTCCAAATGTGTAGCGCGTCGAGTAGCTGATACCAGGCTCATGCCTTGGCTATACAGCTGTATACGATGAGAAAGGTGCCTACGCCGGCAACTGCGATAATAATCCTGTGTCGGTAAGACATTCTGATGTACATAGAGCGAACAATGTTGCTGCTGCTCGTCGTTGCTGTCTATTTATTTGCTTAGCAAATAGGCCATCCGTCTACATCGCAACGGAGCGAGGTATCGGGTGTTTTTAGTTTCACCTCTAATAGCAAGGTGAAACCACCCAAGAGCAAGCAAAATAAAGTTGTCCGTGGAAAAAAACATGGCGATCTCAAATCTATACTCCGCAGTATTTAATAGAATGTCCGACTTATTGATCGTCATCGAAAACGCAAGTTTTACTGGAAATTGCAATATCTTAAATTTAAAAGGTAGATCCGTCGAAATGAGTGCTATCCGTGGGATAAAAACTGTTTCACACTATCCCTTTTCTGTGAAGATAGTCGCTTCAATTACATTTCCCGGCATCTCTTTTACGCACAGTCTTGTGCCGTTGCAAACATTTGGCGAGGCGAGAATCCGTAGTAAAATAATTGGAGATCAAACTGTAAGACGATGTGGTGGCAATCCAGACGAATTAAGTGAGTTTAGGAACTCAGTTTGATAATTAACTTCCTCATCAGTATCTACAAAGGTAACGATACACTTATATTCAGTGACTACGCCTATTAACATGGCAAGTATTTGATTGTTTATTTCGTGGTTGTCTCCATTTTTAGTAGCAAGAATGGCCCCTCCTAGCAACCGGTTCAAAATGTTATAGTTTTAAGAAACAGCCGGATAAATAGAATTTATTGGTTCAGCGGCAGATTTCAAAAAACGATGTCAATTTAACATTTCCATAAAACAATAATATCGGTCACCCCCCCTCGGTTATCACCCCATCCCCATAGAGCTGTCTTACCATCACCATTCAACTCAGCGACCACGAAAACCATAAAATCGAAAAATCGACACTTATATCGGTCACCCCCTCCCCCCCCAGTTATCAACCCCTCCCCATAGAGCTGGCTTACCATCATCATTCAACTCAGCGACCACGAAAACCATAAAATCAATCACCCCATCCACCTAGAGCTATCTTACCATCACCATTTAATTCAAAGACCACGAAAACTCAGTTATCGACCCCATCACCCTAGAGCTGTCTTACCATCACCATTCAACTGAGTGACCACGAAAACCATAAAATCGACACTAATATCGTTCATCCCCTTCCCCTCAGTTATCGACCCAATCGCCCTAGAGCTGTCTTACCATCAGCGTTCAACTCAGCGACCCCGAAAACCATAGAATCAACACTAATATCGATCGCCCACCCACCTGCGGGGCTACATAACTCACCCATAGGAGTGTACTATTCGTCTCGGCGATATTGAAAACGGTGGGTCCGACACTAAAATCCCCTGCCACGCCTCCCCCAGCCAAAAAACGTGCTACCCCCCACCACCTATGTTTGATTCCACATAGTAACTAATATGGATACCAAGTTTTGTTGAAATCGGTCATGGTGTTCCAGAGCTAGAAAGGCACAAACATATATACAAATATACAAACAAATTCTCTATTTTATATATATAGATAGATAGATATTTTATATATATAGATATTATAATAGATAGATATTTTATATATATATAGATATATATATATTATAATAAGATATAGTAATGAAAACTTAAAATCCTTATTTCTTATTTCATTAATGAACGAGTCTTTGATAAAATTCTTGCCATTGAATTGAGGGTCCAAAAATAGAAGTTAAATAATTGATTGTTTAATATGAACCTTGTTTGAATTTCTTTACACCTAGAACATAACAATTTAATGCGTTCTTGGATATGACAACACTTCAGAAATTAAATCTGTTTTTTTTTTTAAATATTTCTCACATTTGGTACATAAACATACTTGAGATATATTTTTGTAATTGTTAATATCAGAAATGTTTCCGCTAGTATTTATTTTTGCAGACAATATAATATAATACATGTAAAAGCATTCTGATTAGATTTGTTTTTGGATTGAAATAGTTCATTAAATTCATTAAAATAATTTAGTGCATACTTTAAAAAATAAAAATACGCTCTGACTGTACTTGAGTTAAGATTTTGTAGAACCTTGGTTGTTGAAGGAAGTTTAGTGCCAATACTCGCAACAGAAGGCAGTTGATTAGGGTGTTTAACAACAGGGTATTAAATAACAGGGTTCTCCTTTGAAAAGAGAAAACGGCAGCACTGACCTAACGCATCTGTTTCCTTTCATTTTCAGGCATGTTAAAACCATATAAAACAAACATTCGATGCATCACAAATATCGGTGCATTTTTCAATACATCGGTCTTACATCGATGTAACCATACGATACATCGAAAAAAAGATCGACGTATTTTTTTAATGTGCATCCCTACTGGGCACGATATACATCGTTGTAAGAAAAAGAAGAGTGGCTTGTCTTAACAAAGCAACAGCTTTTGGTTTATCGCCTTACGGTGAGCACCAGTACTATAAAATGGCTTTAGTTTCCATAATCCTGGGTGGGGCCGATTTCGGTCGCAAATGAGTCTAGACTCCTGAACAACCGCAAGTTTGTGGTGTAAGTAGATGTTATGTGTAGTGGTACGACGTTTTGACGCATGCGCATAATTTGATTTTGCTTTTATGTCAAGAGCAGTGCTGCTGGCTTACATTTTTAGAGCGGAGTATATTATCGGCTTTTTGAAAGTATACTGGATTATATGATAAAAATATTTGTAAAAATAGTTCCAACAGAAAACAAAAAAGCCTATTTAGTGATTGATTTTTCGCCCTTTTTTGCAATTGCACAAAATAAATTATTCCATGCTTATATTCCTGTGTTTCATTATGTCTACACAAGTACGATGATGTACTTATACTTTTATTATTTTACTACATTACAACAACTAAATACAAATGCCTTAAATAAAGTACCAAAATATAACAAATAAACCGACGTTTATTTTGTGTATTATATATCCGAAAACAAAATCATATAAAGATTTTACAAAAATCAATCGAAAAAAACTCGTCGGTTTCTTAGTATATTATATAATAGTATTTGGCTTTCAATTTGGAAGCAAAGGCATCAATTGAAATAAAATACCAAATTTTGTTATTTGTGTTTTTTTTATTTTTTCGTATATGTACATTCTTGGTCAATATAATTGTTGGGAAATGTAAAAATTCCTTTATAATAATTATTGATAGTTCGGAGAGAAATTTACAGACTTAATAACATGTATTTAATTGTAAAAGAAACCATTTTTTTGCTAAAAAATCAAATAAATTTGGTATCGTTACGATTTAGAATTACTTCATAAAAGTAGTATAATTGGGTTTAAGGTAGTATAATAGTGCGGCTAATGAAATAGTAGTATAATACCTTGATTGCAATTTAGCAGCAGCACTGGTCATAAGCATATGATTAGTGTTTAACTACAATTTTGACAGATAAAGACTTTTCACGTAGTCGCCAGCATGTGGCTAGACTACTGCATGAGGCAAGAGTGAACCGATTCGGCAATTATGTACAAGATTTTACTTCTTTCTGTCATTTAATTTACACTAACCCAAAGAAAGAAAAAACATAACACAACAATAAAATTGTATGCTATACACCTCGTACATATACGAAAATGACATCTCACCTTCAGGAGTCTAGACTCATTTGCGACCGAAATCGGCCTTCTGAACATTTTTATTTACTTCGGCTTCATGTCGCTTTATCACCGCCTTACGGTGAGCGCTATTAGTCTTAAATCCTAAAAACTTTTTGGATTTATTTTCGGCTTTATGCTTATGCGATTGTTGTTGTAAGCCAAGCTGGATTGGCCAAAGCAATACAGCAATTGTTGTTGTTAGCCAAGCTGGCTTTGCCAAAGTAACACGCAATACATGTCAGTTGTCAATAAATCAATCTGTCTCTGTCAGGCAACAGTGATAACTGGCTAATACTTTTTATTCACAGTTAAGTTTCGACAACAACAAACAATCAAAGTCTTTTCATCTATCTTTTTTCAACTTGTGTTCAGACTTTTTCCGTGTAAATCTATTGACAAAGAAAAGAACGATTTTTTGGTGGGCAGACAGTTTTCTATTATGCGTTGCAGCTTAGTTACTTCTTTCTAGAAGAACAAGATGAAACATTTAGATTTGTCAGCTTAGTGAAAGACGGCAAATTTTTTACTAGGGTTTTAAAGCATACCTATACGAAATATAGACATTACAATTTATTAACTTCTGACTGGCTGTCCAAACCTTGTGAGCAGTTTTTAACCCACTTCCTAAAGCACGATTTTATGATTTTATTCAAACTTTACACCCGTGTGTATCTTCCCTCGGGGCCCCCATTCAAATATTTTACAAAATTTAATTAAAAAATAAAATATATAACTGTTATTTTCGTTTTGTTTTTCAAGTTTTTTGCTGAAATATAAATTTCCTCTTCATTTATGAAATAACCGCCTCGGATAAGTAATGATCCAATAATGACGACTTTTGGCCATTGTACCCCGACTAAGATTGGTGTTTGGAATGTGAGGACGCTCCTTGACTCAGGGAGGGAAGGACCTCCAGATTTCTTCAACTGGAAGTTTCTTTCTGGAGTTTCTTCGATATAATTTGGACATACTGGGAGTGAGTGAAGTAAGATGGTTCAACGCGGGAGAGTACCAATCCCCAACGTGTAACACTATGCTACTCTACTCCGGCAAACCCTCCAGCAGTCTCCGTGAATCTGGAGTGTGTCTGCTGCTAACGTCAACAGCACGCAGAGGACTAATTTCATGGCATCCACATGGGGATAGGATCTAATCGGCCAGATTTCGGACTAGAGTACGGCGCGTCACGATCATACAGTGTTACGCCCCAACGAATCCTTCGACTGAGGATGAAAAGTACAACTTCTACAATCAGCTAAGCGCTGTATTCAACGCAACGCCGAACGGAGATATCGTCATCGTGATGGGGAACTTGAATGCCAAGGTTGGCCTCAGCCTCGGCGAACGAAATGATAATGGTGAAAGATTTGTTGATTTCTGCAACACCAACCACCATAGGAGGCACCATGTTTGAGCATACGACCTGCTACAAAGTCAGCTGGGTGTCAATTGACAGGCAAGCGTCATTCAACCAAATCGACCATGTGGCGTTCAGCCGACGTTTTATGAGCTGTCCTTTAGACGTCCGAAACAGACGAGGAGCCGACATGGGTATGTTACGGGATCATCGCCTTATGGTAGCTACTGTCCAGTTACGTACTGCATCAGTTCAAAGAATCCGCAATATCATCGAGGATCGAGCTAGAGTCCCTGTATCGAAGCAATTTGAGAGAAGTGGCCTCAGAAGCAGGTGAAGCAGCGAGCTGGTACGATAACAGAACCGTTTACAGAATCACCAAAGAGCTGACAGGTGGTCACCGCCAACATCCGGTGAAAGGCCCAGATGGTGCCGTACTCATTTCAGATGAGGATCAGCTCAAGCGATGGAAGGAGCATTTCTATACGGTCGTTAACCGTATATTCGCCAACGATATGCACCCAAATCAAACGGAGTTGCCGGAAGTAACAATTTCCCGAATTCGCACTTCAACTCCCAGTAAAGATGAGATCGCTACCGCGATCAACGCACTAAAGAACAACAAGTCGGTAGGACTAGATGGTATACCCGCAGAGCTTTTGCGTGCCGCTCCAACGCCTGCAGAAGAGCTTTTATAACCTCTTGTAGAGAGAGCGTGGGAGACAGAAAGTTTCCCACAACGAGTAGAAGAAGGGAATGATTGTCAAGCTCCCTAAAAAAGGTAGTCTTATGGAGTGCGAAAACTGGAGAGGCATTTGCGTTCTTCCTGCAGTTGCAAAGGTAATAGCCAAAGTACTTGAGCGAATTAAGGAACATCTGAAAGATACACTAGATGCCGAACAAGCAGGTTTTCGCACTGGATCCTCCTGTGTAGACCACATAAACACTCTGCGGATCATTATTGAACAATTCGTTGAATTTCGGTCACCACTGCACCTGCTGTTCATCGATTTTGAGAAGGCGTTTGACAGTGTCAACAGACAGTTTATCTGACTCGCCTTGCGCAGGAGAAGTATACCCGATAAACTAATAGCTATTATTAAAGTAACCTATGATGGCTCTAAATGTCATGTGCTGCATAGAGGAAAGCTGTCAGAGGAATTCAAGATTATAAGTGGGGTACGACAAGGTTGCATTCTATCGCCGATATATTTTTTGTTGGTGATAAGCGATGTGTTTAGCGCAGCTTTATCTGCTGGAAACGGAGGAATTCGCTCGACTCTAACATTTCAACTCAAACATTTGGACTACGCTGACGACGTTTGTTTACTCTCACACAGGATTATGAAGCTGCACCAAATGACAACAAATGTGGAAAGGGTGGCAAATGTTGCGGGTTTGAAGATTAATAGTGCCAAAACTAAAATCATCAATCTTCGCACTAACTCAGTAGCTCAAGTTAACATTGATGGACAACCGGTAGAGAGAGTAAATAGTTTCCAATATCTTGGGAGTATTGTCTCGACCAAAGGTGGAACCGAAGAGGACATTTTTAACCAAATCGGCAAAGTAAAATCAGTGTTTGGAATGATGTCATGTCCAGCGTGATCAGCTTAAACACCAAGCTGTGACTGATCCGTTCAAATGTTGCTGTTGTATTGGTGCAGCACTTGGAAGGTGACCGCTACTATCACAAAAGAATTACAAACGTTCGTATGTAGGTGCCTACGGAACATCTTAAGGGTTTTTTGGCCTAACCGTATCTCTAACCTGCATCTTTACTAGAGAACCAATAGGCACAACCATCCAATGACGGAAGTGGCAGTTGATTGGTCATACACTCGGAAAAGGCGAAAATTCCATAGCAAACTACGCAATGCAATGATATCCGTTATCTCAGGATGGTAGAAGAACGGGTCTTCCGAGAAATACATGAGGTAGAATAGTTGAGGAGGAGTCACGGCAATTGGGGAAGAGTTGGAGAGAGCTGAAGGGCGTTTCTGTAGTATAGCCCGCATGCGAATGTACCGAATGTGAGAAATATTCAAGAAATTCAGATTTTATTTCTGTAGTGTTGTCATATCCAAAAGAACGCATTAAATTGTTATGTTCTGGGTGTAAAGAAATTTATAAAAGGTTCATAGTAAACAATGGATAAACTGCAGTATAACCCGCATTGGATTTGGGGTTCCAGACACTCCTTTCCTGAAAGCCCTCATTGTACACTCCCTGAAAACCGCATTTTTTCTTGGCGGTCACGCCCCCTTTTTGTAGGAGGGCCATACAAAGTTAAGAAATTTTACACAAAAAACCATTTTCCCCGAGTGTTTTACTTATCCACCTTCCGTTTAAACTATGCCACGCCCATAAAAAGAGTAGGACCGTGTAGAACTAATTTTTACCTTTCATTTTTTAACAATATTTAGGCCCACCCATTTTTGAGCACGCCTCTTTTTCACCTTTTATATAAAAGACAGTTTTTTTACTACACCACTGCCGAAGGTGGATCGATTGGCCTTATTTAAATGGAAGGTATTTTTATTACCTTTCATATGGTACCAATTAACTCCCAAACCTCCTTCAAAACACTTGGGAAATTTTTCTGAAGAAAAAAAAACTTTGACAGCTCGAACCAGGTGGGACTCCGAGTTTGCGCCGTACGCGTAGCCGAGCGCCGTAGCCAGCAGTACGGTAGTGTTCGCTTGATTGAGTCAATCCATAGTTGAGGGACCCTGGTCCGGAATGCACTCCCAACGTCCCTTGGTGAACACATAGCGACCACCAGGCGGGGTCTGGGCGCGTTCTGCTTCTGTTTGGGCTGGCTGAGGTGCCGCGTCTTGTGAGGCTGGTTGGCGTTCTGCTTCTCGGCGGGCTGGCCGACGTTGTTTTTCTTGTCGGGCTGTCGCCTCCCTTCTGCAGATCAGCGAGAGGTGTCTGCCGTTGCAGTGGTGGCAGCAACTTTCGGATGGGAATCCGGTAGCGTTGTGTCCTGGCTGCAGAGAGTTGAAACAGACACCGGTCGTTTTCGCGGCGTTGATGCGCCGACTCAAGTCCAACTGCTTGAACCTTGTGCACTGATATAGCCGGTGAGAGCCATGGCAATGGCCGCATTGGTTCTCGGGAGCTGCAACGACGTGAGTCCGAGCAACGGGAAGCGTCTTTAGCTGCCGTGATCCACCTGCCTGTTGTCGACCAGAGGTTGAGGGTAGCTGGATCTCTGTCGCCAAACTGTGGGCACGATGAGTCAAGAACTCGAGCAGGCTGGTGAGGGTAGGAATCTGTTTGGCTGGGCAATGCATGCACCAACCTTGCTGGGTCACCTTTGGCAAACGGGACACAACAATCGGGACCGTCAAAGCGTCCCAACTGGACACTGGTTGCCGCATCACTCGTAGTGCACGGAGTGACTCTTGCACGGTGTCCACGATTCGAAGCAGGGCACTGGAGCATTCGTCCTGGGCTGCCTGCAGATTGAGGAGCCGAGAAACGTGGGTCTCGCACAACAGGCGTGGGTTGTCGAACCTCTCTTTAAGCTCACTCCAGAGCTCTTCGTAGCCGCCGGAGTAGATGTTGCCGACGAGGCCTACGCTGCCAGGCAGGACAGCGGCACGAAGCTTCTGTAACTTGTAGGCGGGCGCCAGCTCCGTGTTGTGCACCAGATTCTCGAATGCATCTTTAAATGCTAGCCAATTATGAAGATGGCCATCGAACGTCGGTATTTGCACCGACTCAAGTTTCATCTCCACCTTTGGCGTGGTTGAGCTGTGATGCTGTGGTGGAGAAGCCGGCGCGAGTTTCGCCAGATTTTGGAGGGCGTTTTGGCGTCTGCCCAAGTCCACCAAGACGTTATTATACTGCTCGTCCACGACTGCCAGCAGATCATCGTGGGCCTGAAGGCCCTCCGGTGTGGCATCGCTCACCAATGCCGTGTGTGCCACCAGGAAGCGTGCGTAGTGTGCTTCTATCTGGCGCTGTTCCAAGTGGATTTGGACCTCATCCAAAGCCGTCACGTCCATGCTGACGATGCGGTCGTGCCCCGCTTGATGGCGGTGCATGCTGACGTGCGTCGATTCAAATCGGCCATGTCGAATATCGATCACTTCACTGAACAAGTCTCAAATAGGCTGGTGAACTCGGTTCACAGTAACCCAAGCAGAAGGCACAGCGCAAGACACGAAGACGCGAAGGCAATAAGTGTTGCCAAAACTACACAATAAATTGCTAGGCGACTGTAGCCGCATGCGCACATATCCCGAGGAACCAACCGTGGGACAAGCGTGTCCACAAAGCACAAACTAAATCACAAATTTAAATAGAGAGAAACCGTGGGACAAGCGTGTCCACCAAAGCACGAATTAAACCGAGTTTAATTTAAATCAATCCTCACAGGAGGCACCAAAATGTCGGGGATTAGTACTTCCGAAAGTCAGGGGGGTGGTCGGAAATAAGAACACGATCGGTTGATTTGAGTTTAATTTATTTCTTATGTTTATGGGTTAAAACTTATTCACTAAAAAAGATCTATTTATTCTAAGTGCAAGAAAGGCTAACAATTTATTACTATAATTACTAAGTTGTAGTCGCGCCGAACGAATGCTGAAGTATTCGGGTGAACTGGTCCTGAAGAACTGAAGAACGTTGTGCAGCCGACTGCTGCAAGAAAGCTCGCCTTGCCATGCGAGTCCGTCCACCACCACCATTGCCTGTGACTCCAAATTGCTGCGTCATCACACATTCCAAATGTGTAGCGCGTCGAGTAGCTGATACCAGGCCCATGCCTTGGCTATCCAGCTGTATACGATGAAAAAGGTGCCTACGCCGGCAGCTGCGATAATAATCCACTGTCGGTAAGACATTCTGATGTACGTAGAGCGAACAATGTTGCTGCTGCTCGTCGTTGCTGTATATTTATTTGCTTAGCAAATAGGCCATCCGTCTACATCGCAACGGAGCGAGGTATCGGGTGTCCGCACACAGTGCCCAGTCGATGAGTGGACGACGATGAGCCGCACAAGCAGTGTACGTCGCAATGTGCGTCGTCAGCGAAATGATAATATGTGTTGTGGTGATCATTCGGCAGGCAACAAAGTGATTACAATATGGATCGTATGCAGACGGAATGTACTGCAACTTTGTGCGACTGGTGGTGTGGAATGCGGCGCGTCAGCAGTCCGCATTTAATGTGAGTATTACTAGTGGCAATACTTTGATTGCCATGAATCAAGGTCAACGGTTGTTGACCGAACAGTATTCAAATTATAAAATAAAATTAAATAAACATACATAAAATTAATTAAAAAATACAAAAAAAACTTGGTTGTATACAGTGTTTTTAGTTTCACCTTCAATAGCAAGGTGAAACCACCCAAGAGCAAGCAAAATAAAGTTGTCCGTGGAAAAAAACATGGCGATCTCAAATCTATACTCCGCAGTATGTAATAGAATGTCCGACTTATTGATCGTCATCGAAAACGCAAGTTTTACTGGAAATTGCAATATCTTAAATTTAAAAGGTAGATCCGTCGAAATGAATGCTATCCGTGGGATAAAAACTGTTTCACACTATCCCTTTTCTGTGAATATAGTCGCTTCAATTATATTTCCCGGCATCTCTTTTACGCACAGTCTTGTGCCGTTGCAAACATTTGGCGAGGCGAGAATCCGTAGTAAAATAATTGGAGATCAAACTGTAAGACGATGTGGTGGCAATCCAGACGAATTAAGTGAGTTTAGGAACTCAGTTTGATAATTAACTTCCTCATCAGTATCTACAAAGGTAACGATACACTTATATTCAGTGACTACGCCTATTAACATGGCAAGTATTTGATTGTTGTCTCCATTTTTAGTAGCAAGAATGGCCCCTTCTAGCAACCGGTTCAAAATGTTATAGTTTTAAGAAACAGCCGGATAAATAGAATTTATTGGTTCAGCGGCAGATTTCAAAAAACGATGTCAATTTAACATTTCCATAAAACAATAATATCGGTCACCCCCCCTCGGTTATCACCCCATCCCCATAGAGCTGTCTTACCATCACCATTCAACTCAGCGACCACGAAAACCATAAAATCGACACTTATATCGGTCACCACCCCCCCCCCCCTTCACCAGTTATCAACCCCTCCCCATAGAGCTGGCTTAGCATCATCATTCAACTCAGCGACCACGAAAACCATAAAATCGACACTAATATCAGTCACCCCCCCACAGTTATCACCCCATCCACCTAGAGCTATCTTACCATCACCATTCAATTCAAAGACCATGAAAACTCAGTTATCGACCCCATCACCCTAGAGCTGTCTTACCATCACCATTCATCTGAGTGACCACGAAAACCATAAAATCGACACTAATATCGTTCATCCCCTTTCCCTCAGTTATCGACCCAATCGCCCTAGAGCTGTCTTACCATCAGCGTTCAACTCAGCGACCCCGAAAACCATAGAATCAACACTAATATTGATCGCCCACCCACCTGCGGGGCTACATAACTCACCCATAGGAGTGTACTACCAGCACTATTCGTCTCGGCGATATTGAAAACGGTGGGTCCGACACTAAAATCCCCTGCCACGCCTCCCCCAGAAAAAAAACGTGCTACCCCCCACCACCTATGTTTGATTCCACATAGTAACTAATATGGATACCAGGTTTTGTTGAAATTGGTCATGGTGTTCCAGAGCTAGAAAGGCACAAACATATATACAAATATACAAACAAATTCTCTATTTTATATATATAGATATTATAATAGATAGATATTTTATATATATATAGATATATATATATTATAATAAGATATAGTAATGAAAACTTAAAATCCTTATTTCTTATTTCATTAATGAACGAGTCTTTGATAAAATTCTTGCCATTGAATTGAGGGTCCAAAAATAGAAGTTAAATAATTGATTGTTTAATATGAACCTTGTTTGAGTTACTTTACACCTAGAACATAACAATTTAATGCGTTCTTGGATATGACAACACTTCAGAAATTAAATCTGTTTTTTTTTTAAATATTTCTCACATTTGGTACATAAACATACTTGAGATATATTTTTGTAATTGTTAATATCAGAAATGTTTCCGCTAGTATTTATTTTTGCAGACAATATAATATAATACATGTAAAAGCATTCTGATTAGATTTGTTTTTGGATTGAAATAGTTCATTAAATTCATTAAAATAATTTAGTGCATACTTTAAAAAATAAAAATACGCTCTGACTGTACTTGAGTTAAGATTTTGTAGAACCTTGGTTGTTGAAGGAAGTTTAGTGCCAATACTCGCAACAGAAGGCAGTTGATTAGGGTGTTTAACAACAGGGTATTAAATAACAGGGTTCTCCTTTGAAAAGAGAAAACGGCAGCACTGACCTAACGCATCTGTTTCCTTTCATTTTCAGGCATGATAAACCATATAAAACAAACATTCGATGCATCACAAATATCGGTGCATTTTTCAATACATCGGTCTTACATCGATGTAACCATACGATACATCGAAAAAAAGATCGACGTATTTTTTTAATGTGCATCCCTACTGGGCACGATATACATCGTTGTAAGAAAAAGAAGAGTGGCTTGTCTTAACAAAGCAACAGCTTTTGGCTTTATCGCCTTACGGTGAGCACCAGTACTATAAAATGGCTTTAGTTTCCATAATCCTGGGTGGGGCCGATTTCAGTCGCAAATGAGTCTAGACTCCTGAACAACCGCAAGTTTGTGGTGTAAGTAGATGTTATGTGTAGTGGTACGACGTTTTGACGCATGCGCATAATTTGATTTTGCTTTTATGTCAAGAGCAGTGCTGCTGGCTTACATTTTTAGAGCGGAGTATATTATCGGCTTTTTGAAAGTATACTGGATTATAACTATGATAAAAATATTTGTAAAAATAGTTCCAACAGAAAACAAAAAAGCCTATTTAGTGATTGATTTTTCGCCCTTTTTTGCAATTGCACAAAATAAATTATTCCATGCTTATATTCCTGTGTTTCATTATGTCTACACAAGTACGATGATGTACTTATACTTTTATTATTTTACTACATTACAACAACTAAATACAAATGCCTTAAATAAAGTACCAAAATATAACAAATAAACCGACGTTTATTTTGTGTATTATATATCCGAAAACAAAATCATATAAAGATTTTACAAAAATCAATCGAAAAAAACTCGTCGGTTTCTTAGTATATTATATAATAGTATTTGGCTTTCAATTTGGAAGCAAAGGCATCAATTGAAATAAAATACCAAATTTTGTTATTTGTGTTTTTTTTATTTTTTCGTATATGTACATTCTTGGTCAATATAATTGTTGGGAAATGTAAAAATTCCTTTATAATAATTATTGATAGTTCGGAGAGAAATTTACAGACTTAATAACATGTAATTGTAAAAGAAACCATTTTTTTGCTAAAAAATCAAATAAATTTGGTATCGTTACGACTTAGAATTACTTCATAAAAGTAGTATAATTGGGTTTAAGGTAGTATAATAGTGCGGCTAATGAAATAGTAGTATAATACCTTGATTGCAATTTAGCAGCAGCACTGGTCATAAGCATATGATTAGTGTTTAACTACAATTTTGACAGATAAAGACTTTTCACGTAGTCGCCAGCATGTGGCTAGACTACTGCATGAGGCAAGAGTGAACCGATTCGGCAATTATGTACAAGATTTTACTTCTTTCTGTCATTTAATTTACACTAACCCAAAGAAAGAAAAAACATAACACAACAATAAAATTGTATGCTATACACCTCGTACATATACGAAAATGACATCTCACCTTCAGGAGTCTAGACTCATTTGCGACCGAAATCGGCCTTCTGAACATTTTTATTTACTTCGGCTTCATGTCGCTTTATCACCGCCTTACGGTGAGCGCTATTAGTCTTAAATCCTAAAAACTTTTTGGATTTATTTTCGGCTTTATGCTTATGCGATTGTTGTTGTAAGCCAAGCTGGATTGGCCAAAGCAATACAGCAATTGTTGTTGTTAGCCAAGCTGGCTTTGCCAAAGTAACACGCAATACATGTCAGTTGTCAATAAATCAATCTGTCTCTGTCAGGCAACAGTGATAACTGGCTAATACTTTTTATTCACAGTTAAGTTTCGACAACAACAAACAATCAAAGTCTTTTCATCTATCTTTTTTCAACTTGTGTTCAGACTTTTTCCGTGTAAATCTATTGACAAAGAAAAGAACGATTTTTTGGTGGGCAGACAGTTTTCTATTATGCGTTGCAGCTTAGTTACTTCTTTCTAGAAGAACAAGATGAAACATTTAGATTTGTCAGCTTAGTGAAAGACGGCAAATTTTTTACTAGGGTTTTAAAGCATACCTATACGAAATATAGACATTACAATTTATTAACTTCTGACTGGCTGTCCAAACCTTGTGAGCAGTTTTTAACCCACTTCCTAAAGCACGATTTTATGATTTTATTCAAACTTTACACCCGTGTGTATCTTCCCTCGGGGCCCCCATTCAAATATTTTACAAAATTTAATTAAAAAATAAAATATATAACTGTTATTTTCGTTTTGTTTTTCAAGTTTTTTGCTGAAATATAAATTTCCTCTTCATTTATGAAATAACCGCCTCGGATAAGTAATGATCCAATAATGACGACTTTTGGCCATTGTACCCCGACTAAGATTGGTGTTTGGAATGTGAGGACGCTCCTTGACTCAGGGAGGGAAGGACCTCCAGATTTCTTCAACTGGAAGTTTCTTTCTGGAGTTTCTTCGATATAATTTGGACATACTGGGAGTGAGTGAAGTAAGATGGTTCAACGCGGGAGAGTACCAATCCCCAACGTGTAACACTATGCTACTCTACTCCGGCAAACCCTCCAGCAGTCTCCGTGAATCTGGAGTGTGTCTGCTGCTAACGTCAACAGCACGCAGAGGACTAATTTCATGGCATCCACATGGGGATAGGATCTAATCGGCCAGATTTCGGACTAGAGTACGGCGCGTCACGATCATACAGTGTTACGCCCCAACGAATCCTTCGACTGAGGATGAAAAGTACAACTTCTACAATCAGCTAAGCGCTGTATTCAACGCAACGCCGAACGGAGATATCGTCATCGTGATGGGGAACTTGAATGCCAAGCCTCGGCGAACGAAATGATAATGGTGAAAGATTTGTTGATTTCTGCAACACCAACCACCATAGGAGGCACCATGTTTGAGCATACGACCTGCTACAAAGTCAGCTGGGTGTCAATTGACAGGCAAGCGTCATTCAACCAAATCGACCATGTGGCGTTCAGCCGACGTTTTATGAGCTGTCCTTTAGACGTCCGAAACAGACGAGGAGCCGACATGGGTATGTTACGGGATCATCGCCTTATGGTAGCTACTGTCCAGTTACGTACTGCATCAGTTCAAAGAATCCGCAATATCATCGAGGATCGAGCTAGAGTCCCTGTATCGAAGCAATTTGAGAGAAGTGGCCTCAGAAGCAGGTGAAGCAGCGAGCTGGTACGATAACAGAACCGTTTACAGAATCACCAAAGAGCTGACAGGTGGTCACCGCCAACATCCGGTGAAAGGCCCAGATGGTGCCGTACTCATTTCAGATGAGGATCAGCTCAAGCGATGGAAGGAGCATTTCTATACGGTCGTTAACCGAATATTCGCCAACGATATGCACCCAAATCAAACGGAGTTGCCGGAAGTAACAATTTCCCGAATTCGCACTTCAACTCCCAGTAAAGATGAGATCGCTACCGCGATCAACGCACTAAAGAACAACAAGTCGGTAGGACTAGATGGTATACCCGCAGAGCTTTTGCGTGCCGCTCCAACGCCTGCAGAAGAGCTTTTATAACCTCTTGTAGAGAGAGCGTGGGAGACAGAAAGTTTCCCACAACGAGTAGAAGAAGGGAATGATTGTCAAGCTCCCTAAAAAAGGTAGTCTTATGGAGTGCGAAAACTGGAGAGGCATTTGCGTTCTTCCTGCAGTTGCAAAGGTAATAGCCAAAGTACTTGAGCGAATTAAGGAACATCTGAAAGATACACTAGATGCCGAACAAGCAGGTTTTCGCACTGGATCCTCCTGTGTAGACCACATAAACACTCTGCGGATCATTATTGAACAATTCGTTGAATTTCGGTCACCACTGCACCTGCTGTTCATCGATTTTGAGAAGGCGTTTGACAGTGTCAACAGACAGTTTATCTGACTCGCCTTGCGCAGGAGAAGTATACCCGATAAACTAATAGCTATTATTAAAGTAACCTATGATGGCTCTAAATGTCATGTGCTGCATAGAGGAAAGCTGTCAGAGGAATTCAAGATTATAAGTGGGGTACGACAAGGTTGCATTCTATCGCCGATATATTTTTTGTTGGTGATAAGCGATGTGTTTAGCGCAGCTTTATCTGCTGGAAACGGAGGAATTCGCTCGACTCTAACATTTCAACTCAAACATTTGGACTACGCTGACGACGTTTGTTTACTCTCACACAGGATTATGAAGCTGCACCAAATGACAACAAATGTGGAAAGGGTGGCAAATGTTGCGGGTTTGAAGATTAATAGTGCCAAAACTAAAATCATCAATCTTCGCACTAACTCAGTAGCTCAAGTTAACATTGATGGACAACCGGTAGAGAGAGTAAATAGTTTCCAATATCTTGGGAGTATTGTCTCGACCAAAGGTGGAACCGAAGAGGACATTTTTAACCAAATCGGCAAAGTAAAATCAGTGTTTGGAATGATGTCATGTCCAGCGTGATCAGCTTAAACACCAAGCTGTGACTGATCCGTTCAAATGTTGCTGTTGTATTGGTGCAGCACTTGGAAGGTGACCGCTACTATCACAAAAGAATTACAAACGTTCGTATGTAGGTGCCTACGGAACATCTTAAGGGTTTTTTGGCCTAACCGTATCTCTAACCTGCATCTTTACTAGAGAACCAATAGGCACAACCATCCAATGACGGAAGTGGCAGTTGATTGGTCATACACTCGGAAAAGGCGAAAATTCCATAGCAAACTACGCAATGCAATGATATCCGTTATCTCAGGATGGTAGAAGAACGGGTCTTCCGAGAAATACATGAGGTAGAATAGTTGAGGAGGAGTCACGGCAATTGGGGAAGAGTTGGAGAGAGCTGAAGGGCGTTTCTGTAGTATAGCCCGCATGCGAATGTACCGAATGTGAGAAATATTCAAGAAATTCAGATTTTATTTCTGTAGTGTTGTCATATCCAAAAGAACGCATTAAATTGTTATGTTCTGGGTGTAAAGAAATTTATAAAAGGTTCATAGTAAACAATGGATAAACTGCAGTATAACCCGCATTGGATTTGGGGTTCCAGACACTCCTTTCCTGAAAGCCCTCATTGTACACTCCCTGAAAACCGCATTTTTTCTTGGCGGTCACGCCCCCTTTTTGTAGGAGGGCCATACAAAGTTAAGAAATTTTACACAAAAAACCATTTTCCCCGAGTGTTTTACTTATCCACCTTCCGTTTAAACTATGCCACGCCCATAAAAAGAGTAGGACCGTGTAGAACTAATTTTTACCTTTCATTTTTTAACAATATTTAGGCCCACCCATTTTTGAGCACGCCTCTTTTTCACCTTTTATATAAAAGACAGTTTTTTTACTACACCACTGCCGAAGGTGGATCGATTGGCCTTATTTAAATGGAAGGTATTTTTATTACCTTTCATATGGTACCAATTAACTCCCAAACCTCCTTCAAAACACTTGGGAAATTTTTCTGAAGAAAAAAAAACTTTGACAGCTCGAACCAGGTGGGACTCCGAGTTTGCGCCGTACGCGTAGCCGAGCGCCGTAGCCAGCAGTACGGTAGTGTTCGCTTGATTGAGTCAATCCATAGTTGAGGGACCCTGGTCCGGAATGCACTCCCAACGTCCCTTGGTGAACACATAGCGACCACCAGGCGGGGTCTGGGCGCGTTCTGCTTCTGTTTGGGCTGGCTGAGGTGCCGCGTCTTGTGAGGCTGGTTGGCGTTCTGCTTCTCGGCGGGCTGGCCGACGTTGGTTTTCTTGTCGGGCTGTCGCCTCCCTTCTGCAGATCAGCGAGAGGTGTCTGCCGTTGCAGTGGTGGCAGCAACTTTCGGATGGGAATCCGGTAGCGTTGTGTCCTGGCTGCAGAGAGTTGAAACAGACACCGGTCGTTTTCGCGGCGTTGATGCGCCGACTCAAGTCCAACTGCTTGAACCTTGTGCACTGATATAGCCGGTGAGAGCCATGGCAATGGCCGCATTGGTTCTCGGGAGCTGCAACGACGTGAGTCCGAGCAACGGGAAGCGTCTTTAGCTGCCGTGATCCACCTGCCTGTTGTCGACCAGAGGTTGAGGGTAGCTGGATCTCTGTCGCCAAACTGTGGGCACGATGAGTCAAGAACTCGAGCAGGCTGGTGAGGGTAGGAATCTGTTTGGCTGGGCAATGCATGCACCAACCTTGCTGGGTCACCTTTGGCAAACGGGACACAACAATCGGGACCGTCAAAGCGTCCCAACTGGACACTGGTTGCCGCATCACTCGTAGTGCACGGAGTGACTCTTGCACGGTGTCCACGATTCGAAGCAGGGCACTGGAGCATTCGTCCTGGGCTGCCTGCAGATTGAGGAGCCGAGAAACGTGGGTCTCGCACAACAGGCGTGGGTTGTCGAACCTCTCTTTAAGCTCACTCCAGAGCTCTTCGTAGCCGCCGGAGTAGATGTTGCCGACGAGGCCTACGCTGCCAGGCAGGACAGCGGCACGAAGCTTCTGTAACTTGTAGGCGGGCGCCAGCTCCGTGTTGTGCACCAGATTCTCGAATGCATCTTTAAATGCTAGCCAATTATGAAGATGGCCATCGAACGTCGGTATTTGCACCGACTCAAGTTTCATCTCCACCTTTGGCGTGGTTGAGCTGTGATGCTGTGGTGGAGAAGCCGGCGCGAGTTTCGCCAGATTTTGGAGGGCGTTTTGGCGTCTGCCCAAGTCCACCAAGACGTTATTATACTGCTCGTCCACGACTGCCAGCAGATCATCGTGGGCCTGAAGGCCCTCCGGTGTGGCATCGCTCACCAATGCCGTGTGTGCCACCAGGAAGCGTGCGTAGTGTGCTTCTATCTGGCGCTGTTCCAAGTGGATTTGGACCTCATCCAAAGCCGTCACGTCCATGCTGACGATGCGGTCGTGCCCCGCTTGATGGCGGTGCATGCTGACGTGCGTCGATTCAAATCGGCCATGTCGAATATCGATCACTTCACTGAACAAGTCTCAAATAGGCTGGTGAACTCGGTTCACAGTAACCCAAGCAGAAGGCACAGCGCAAGACACGAAGACGCGAAGGCAATAAGTGTTGCCAAAACTACACAATAAATTGCTAGGCGACTGTAGCCGCATGCGCACATATCCCGAGGAACCAACCGTGGGACAAGCGTGTCCACCAAAGCACGAATTAAACCGAGTTTAATTTAAATCAATCCTCACAGGAGGCACCAAAATGTCGGGGATTAGTACTTCCGAAAGTCAGGGGGGTGGTCGGAAATAAGAACACGATCGGTTGATTTGAGTTTAATTTATTTCTTATGTTTATGGGTTAAAACTTATTCACTAAAAAAGATCTATTTATTCTAAGTGCAAGAAAGGCTAACAATTTATTACTATAATTACTAAGTTGTAGTCGCGCCGAACGAATGCTGAAGTATTCGGGTGAACTGGTCCTGAAGAACTGAAGAACGTTGTGCAGCCGACTGCTGCAAGAAAGCTCGCCTTGCCATGCGAGTCCGTCCACCACCACCATTGCCTGTGACTCCAAATTGCTGCGTCATCACACATTCCAAATGTGTAGCGCGTCGAGTAGCTGATACCAGGCCCATGCCTTGGCTATCCAGCTGTATACGATGAAAAAGGTGCCTACGCCGGCAGCTGCGATAATAATCCACTGTCGGTAAGACATTCTGATGTACGTAGAGCGAACAATGTTGCTGCTGCTCGTCGTTGCTGTATATTTATTTGCTTAGCAAATAGGCCATCCGTCTACATCGCAACGGAGCGAGGTATCGGGTGTCCGCACACAGTGCCCAGTCGATGAGTGGACGACGATGAGCCGCACAAGCAGTGTACGTCGCAATGTGCGTCGTCAGCGAAATGATAATATGTGTTGTGGTGATCATTCGGCAGGCAACAAAGTGATTACAATATGGATCGTATGCAGACGGAATGTACTGCAACTTTGTGCGACTGGTGGTGTGGAATGCGGCGCGTCAGCAGTCCGCATTTAATGTGAGTATTACTAGTGGCAATACTTTGATTGCCATGAATCAAGGTCAACGGTTGTTGACCGAACAGTATTCAAATTATAAAATAAAATTAAATAAACATACATAAAATTAATTAAAAAATACAAAAAAAACTTGGTTGTATACAGTGTTTTTAGTTTCACCTTCAATAGCAAGGTGAAACCACCCAAGAGCAAGCAAAATAAAGTTGTCCGTGGAAAAAAACATGGCGATCTCAAATCTATACTCCGCAGTATGTAATAGAATGTCCGACTTATTGATCGTCATCGAAAACGCAAGTTTTACTGGAAATTGCAATATCTTAAATTTAAAAGGTAGATCCGTCGAAATGAATGCTATCCGTGGGATAAAAACTGTTTCACACTATCCCTTTTCTGTGAATATAGTCGCTTCAATTATATTTCCCGGCATCTCTTTTACGCACAGTCTTGTGCCGTTGCAAACATTTGGCGAGGCGAGAATCCGTAGTAAAATAATTGGAGATCAAACTGTAAGACGATGTGGTGGCAATCCAGACGAATTAAGTGAGTTTAGGAACTCAGTTTGATAATTAACTTCCTCATCAGTATCTACAAAGGTAACGATACACTTATATTCAGTGACTACGCCTATTAACATGGCAAGTATTTGATTGTTGTCTCCATTTTTAGTAGCAAGAATGGCCCCTTCTAGCAACCGGTTCAAAATGTTATAGTTTTAAGAAACAGCCGGATAAATAGAATTTATTGGTTCAGCGGCAGATTTCAAAAAACGATGTCAATTTAACATTTCCATAAAACAATAATATCGGTCACCCCCCCTCGGTTATCACCCCATCCCCATAGAGCTGTCTTACCATCACCATTCAACTCAGCGACCACGAAAACCATAAAATCGACACTTATATCGGTCACCACCCCCCCCCCCCACCAGTTATCAACCCCTCCCCATAGAGCTGGCTTAGCATCATCATTCAACTCAGCGACCACGAAAACCATAAAATCGACACTAATATCAGTCACCCCCCCACAGTTATCACCCCATCCACCTAGAGCTATCTTACCATCACCATTCAATTCAAAGACCATGAAAACTCAGTTATCGACCCCATCACCCTAGAGCTGTCTTACCATCACCATTCATCTGAGTGACCACGAAAACCATAAAATCGACACTAATATCGTTCATCCCCTTTCCCTCAGTTATCGACCCAATCGCCCTAGAGCTGTCTTACCATCAGCGTTCAACTCAGCGACCCCGAAAACCATAGAATCAACACTAATATTGATCGCCCACCCCCCTGCGGGGCTACATAACTCACCCATAGGAGTGTACTACCAGCACTATTCGTCTCGGCGATATTGAAAACGGTGGGTCCGACACTAAAATCCCCTGCCACGCCTCCCCCAGAAAAAAAACGTGCTACCCCCCACCACCTATGTTTGATTCCACATAGTAACTAATATGGATACCAGGTTTTGTTGAAATTGGTCATGGTGTTCCAGAGCTAGAAAGGCACAAACATATATACAAATATACAAACAAATTCTCTATTTTATATATATAGATATTATAATAGATAGATATTTTATATATATATAGATATATATATATTATAATAAGATATAGTAATGAAAACTTAAAATCCTTATTTCTTATTTCATTAATGAACGAGTCTTTGATAAAATTCTTGCCATTGAATTGAGGGTCCAAAAATAGAAGTTAAATAATTGATTGTTTAATATGAACCTTGTTTGAGTTACTTTACACCTAGAACATAACAATTTAATGCGTTCTTGGATATGACAACACTTCAGAAATTAAATCTGTTTTTTTTTTAAATATTTCTCACATTTGGTACATAAACATACTTGAGATATATTTTTGTAATTGTTAATATCAGAAATGTTTCCGCTAGTATTTATTTTTGCAGACAATATAATATAATACATGTAAAAGCATTCTGATTAGATTTGTTTTTGGATTGAAATAGTTCATTAAATTCATTAAAATAATTTAGTGCATACTTTAAAAAATAAAAATACGCTCTGACTGTACTTGAGTTAAGATTTTGTAGAACCTTGGTTGTTGAAGGAAGTTTAGTGCCAATACTCGCAACAGAAGGCAGTTGATTAGGGTGTTTAACAACAGGGTATTAAATAACAGGGTTCTCCTTTGAAAAGAGAAAACGGCAGCACTGACCTAACGCATCTGTTTCCTTTCATTTTCAGGCATGATAAACCATATAAAACAAACATTCGATGCATCACAAATATCGGTGCATTTTTCAATACATCGGTCTTACATCGATGTAACCATACGATACATCGAAAAAAAGATCGACGTATTTTTTTAATGTGCATCCCTACTGGGCACGATATACATCGTTGTAAGAAAAAGAAGAGTGGCTTGTCTTAACATAGCAACAGCTTTTGGCTTTATCGCCTTACGGTGAGCACCAGTACTATAAAATGGCTTTAGTTTCCCTAATCCTGGGTGGGGCCGATTTCGGTCGCAAATGAGTCTAGACTCCTGAACAACCGCAAGTTTGTGGTGTAAGTAGATGTTATGTGTAGTGGTACGACGTTTTGACGCATGCGCATAATTTGATTTTGCTTTTATGTCAAGAGCAGTGCTGCTGGCTTACATTTTTAGAGCGGAGTATATTATCGGCTTTTTGAAAGTATACTGGATTATAACTATGATAAAAATATTTGTAAAAATAGTTCCAACAGAAAACAAAAAAGCCTATTTAGTGATTGATTTTTCGCCCTTTTTTGCAATTGCACAAAATAAATTATTCCATGCTTATATTCCTGTGTTTCATTATGTCTACACAAGTACGATGATGTACTTATACTTTTATTATTTTACTACATTACAACAACTAAATACAAATGCCTTAAATAAAGTACCAAAATATAACAAATAAACCGACGTTTATTTTGTGTATTATATATCCGAAAACAAAATCATATAAAGATTTTACAAA
The DNA here is from genome assembly GCA_947095585.1 of Nephrocerus scutellatus. Taxonomy (NCBI): domain Eukaryota; kingdom Metazoa; phylum Arthropoda; class Insecta; order Diptera; family Pipunculidae; genus Nephrocerus; species Nephrocerus scutellatus. Next base: position 88,753,637 of record OX352763.1, on the reverse strand, counting down.
AATCAATCGAAAAAAACTCGTCGGTTTCTTAGTATATTATATAATAGTATTTGGCTTTCAATTTGGAAGCAAAGGCATCAATTGAAATAAAATACCAAATTTTGTTATTTGTGTTTTTTTTATTTTTTCGTATATGTACATTCTTGGTCAATATAATTGTTGGGAAATGTAAAAATTCCTTTATAATAATTATTGATAGTTCGGAGAGAAATTTACAGACTTAATAACATGTAATTGTAAAAGAAACCATTTTTTTGCTAAAAAATCAAATAAATTTGGTATCGTTACGATTTAGAATTACTTCATAAAAGTAGTATAATTGGGTTTAAGGTAGTATAATAGTGCGGCTAATGAAATAGTAGTATAATACCTTGATTGCAATTTAGCAGCAGCACTGGTCATAAGCATATGATTAGTGTTTAACTACAATTTTGACAGATAAAGACTTTTCACGTAGTCGCCAGCATGTGGCTAGACTACTGCATGAGGCAAGAGTGAACCGATTCGGCAATTATGTACAAGATTTTACTTCTTTCTGTCATTTAATTTACACTAACCCAAAGAAAGAAAAAACATAACACAACAATAAAATTGTATGCTATACACCTCGTACATATACGAAAATGACATCTCATCTTCAGGAGTCTAGACTCATTTGCGACCGAAATCGGCCTTCTGAACATTTTTATTTACTTCGGCTTCATGTCGCTTTATCACCGCCTTACGGTGAGCGCTATTAGTCTTAAATCCTAAAAACTTTTTGGATTTATTTTCGGCTTTATGCTTATGCGATTGTTGTTGTAAGCCAAGCTGGATTGGCCAAAGCAATACAGCAATTGTTGTTGTTAGCCAAGCTGGCTTTGCCAAAGTAACACGCAATACATGTCAGTTGTCAATAAATCAATCTGTCTCTGTCAGGCAACAGTGATAACTGGCTAATACTTTTTATTCACAGTTAAGTTTCGACAACAACAAACAATCAAAGTCTTTTCATCTATCTTTTTTCAACTTGTGTTCAGACTTTTTCCGTGTAAATCTATTGACAAAGAAAAGAACGATTTTTTGGTGGGCAGACAGTTTTCTATTATGCGTTGCAGCTTAGTTACTTCTTTCTAGAAGAACAAGATGAAACATTTAGATTTGTCAGCTTAGTGAAAGACGGCAAATTTTTTACTAGGGTTTTAAAGCATACCTATACGAAATATAGACATTACAATTTATTAACTTCTGACTGGCTGTCCAAACCTTGTGAGCAGTTTTTAACCCACTTCCTAAAGCACGATTTTATGATTTTATTCAAACTTTGCACCCGTGTGTATCTTCCCTCGGGGCCCCCATTCAAATATTTTACAAAATTTAATTAAAAAATAAAATATATAACTGTTATTTTCGTTTTGTTTTTCAAGTTTTTTGCTGAAATATAAATTTCCTCTTCATTTATGAAATAACCGCCTCGGATAAGTAATGATCCAATAATGACGACTTTTGGCCATTGTACCCCGACTAAGATTGGTGTTTGGAATGTGAGGACGCTCCTTGACTCAGGGAGGGAAGGACCTCCAGATTTCTTCAACTGGAAGTTTCTTTCTGGAGTTTCTTCGATATAATTTGGACATACTGGGAGTGAGTGAAGTAAGATTGTTCAACGCGGGAGAGTACCAATCCCCAACGTGTAACACTATGCTACTCTACTCCGACAAACCCTCCAGCAGTCTCCGTGAATCTGGAGTGTGTCTGCTGCTAACGCCAACAGCACGCAGAGGACTAATTTCATGGCATCCACATGGGGATAGGATCTAATCGGCCAGATTTCGGACTAGAGTACGGCGCGTCACGATCATACAGTGTTACGCCCCAACGAATCCTTCGACTGAGGATGAAAAGTACAACTTCTACAATCAGCTAAGCGCTGTATTCAACGCAAAGCCGAACGGAGATATCGTCATCGTGATGGGGGACTTGAATGCCAAGGTTGGCCTCAGCCTCGGCGAACGAAATGATAATGGTGAAAGATTTGTTGATTTCTGCAACACCAACCACCATAGGAGGCACCATGTTTGAGCATACGACCTGCTACAAAGTCAGCTGGGTGTCAACTGACAGGCAAGCGTCATCCAACCAAATCGACCATGTGGCGTTCAGCCGACGTTTTATGAGCTGTCCTTTAGACGTCCGAAACAGACGAGGAGCCGACATGGGTATGTTACGGGATCATCGCCTTATGGTAGCTACTGTCCAGTTACGTACTGCATCAGTTCAAAGAATCCGCAATATCATCGAGGATCGAGCTTGAGTCCCTGTATCGAAGCAATTTGAGAGAAGTGGCCTCAGAAGCAGGTGAAGCAGCGAGCTGGTACGATAACAGAACCGTTTACAGAATCACCAAAGAGCTGACAGGTGGTCACCGCCAACATCCGGTGAAAGGCCCAGATGGTGCCGTACTCATTTCAGATGAGGATCAGCTCAAGCGATGGAAGGAGCATTTCTATACGGTCGTTAACCGTATATTCGCCAACGATATGCACCCAAATCAAACGGAGTTGCCGGAAGTAACAATTTCCCGAATTCGCACTTCAACTCCCAGTAAAGATGAGATCGCTACCGCGATCAACGCACTAAAGAACAACAAGTCGGTAGGACTAGATGGTATACCCGCAGAGCTTTTGCGTGCCGCTCCAACGCCTGCAGAAGAGCTTTTATAACCTCTTGTAGAGAGAGCGTGGGAGACAGAAAGTTTCCCACAACGAGTAGAAGAAGGGAATGATTGTCAAGCTCCCTAAAAAAGGTAGTCTTATGGAGTGCGAAAACTGGAGAGGCATTTGCGTTCTTCCTGCAGTTGCAAAGGTAATAGCCAAAGTACTTGAGCGAATTAAGGAACATCTGAAAGATACACTAGATGCCGAACAAGCAGGTTTTCGCACTGGATCCTCCTGTGTAGACCACATAAACACTCTGCGGATCATTATTGAACAATTCGTTGAATTTCGGTCACCACTGCACCTGCTGTTCATCGATTTTGAGAAGGCGTTTGACAGTGTCAACAGACAGTTTATCTGACTCGCCTTGCGCAGGAGAAGTATACCCGATAAACTAATAGCTATTATTAAAGTAACCTATGATGGCTCTAAATGTCATGTGCTGCATAGAGGAAAGCTGTCAGAGGAATTCAAGATTATAAGTGGGGTACGACAAGGTTGCATTCTATCGCCGATATATTTTTTGTTGGTGATAAGCGATGTGTTTAGCGCAGCTTTATCTGCTGGAAACGGAGGAATTCGCTCGACTCTAACATTTCAACTCAAACATTTGGACTACGCTGACGACGTTTGTTTACTCTCACACAGGATTATGAAGCTGCACCAAATGACAACAAATGTGGAAAGGGTGGCAAATGTTGCGGGTTTGAAGATTAATAGTGCCAAAACTAAAATCATCAATCTTCGCACTAACTCAGTAGCTCAAGTTAACATTGATGGACAACCGGTAGAGAGAGTAAATAGTTTCCAATATCTTGGGAGTATTGTCTCGACCAAAGGTGGAACCGAAGAGGACATTTTTAACCAAATCGGCAAAGTAAAATCAGTGTTTGGAACGATGTCATGTCCAGCGTGATCAGCTTAAACACCAAGCTGTGACTGATCCGTTCAAATGTTGCTGTTGTATTGGTGCAGCACTTGGAAGGTGACCGCTACTATCACAAAAGAATTACAAACGTTCGTATATAGGTGCCTACGGAACATCTTAAGGGTTTTTTGGCCTAACCGTATCTCTAACCTGCATCTTTACTAGAGAACCAATAGGCACAACCATCCAATGACGGAAGTGGCAGTTGATTGGTCATACACTCGGAAAAGGCGAAAATTCCATAGCAAACTACGCAATGCAATGATATCCGTTATCTCAGGATGGTAGAAGAACGGGTCTTCCGAGAAATACATGAGGTAGAATAGTTGAGGAGGAGTCACGGCAATTGGGGAAGAGTTGGAGAGAGCTGAAGGGCGTTTCTGTAGTATAGCCCGCATGCGAATGTACCGAATGTGAGAAATATTTAAGAAATTCAGATTTAATTTCTGTAGTGTTGTCATATCCAAAAGAACGCATTAAATTGTTATGTTCTGGGTGTAAAGAAATTTATAAACGGTTCATAGTAAACAATGGATAAACTGCAGTATAACCCGCATTGGATTTGGGGTTCCAGACACTCCTTTCCTGAAAGCCCTCATTGTACACTCCCTGAAAACCGCATTTTTTCTTGGCGGTCACGCCCCCTTTTTGTAGGAGGGCCATACAAAGTTATGAAATTTTACACAAAAAACCATTTCCCCGAGTGTTTTACTTATCCACCTTCCGTTTAAACTATGCCACGCCCATAAAAAGAGTAGGACCGTGTAGAACTAATTTTTACCTTTCATTTTTTAACAATATTTAGGCCCACCCACTTTTGAGCACGCCTCTTTTTCACCTTTTATATAAAAGACAGTTTTTTTACTACACCACTGCCGAAGGTGGATCGATTGGCCTTATTTAAATGGAAGGTATTTTTATTACCTTTCATATGGTACCAATTAACTCCCAAACCTCCTTCAAAACACTTGGGAAATTTTTCTGAAGAAAAAAAAACTTTGACAGCTCGAACCAGGTGGGACTCCGAGTTTGCGCCGTACGCGTAGCCGAGCGCCGTAGCCAGCAGTACGGTAGTGTTCGCTTGATTGAGTCAATCCATAGTTGAGGGACCCTGGTCCGGAATGCACTCCCAACGTCCCTTGGTGAACACATAGCGACCACCAGGCGGGCGCGTTCTGCTTCTGTTTGGGCTGGCTGAGGTGCCGCGTCTTGTGAGGCTGTTTGGCGTTCTGCTTCTCGGCGGGCTGGCCGACGTTGTGTTTCTTTTTGGGCTGTCGCCTCCCTTCTGCAGATCAGCGAGAGGTGTCTGCCGTTGCAGTGGTGGCAGCAACTTTCGGATGGGAATCCGGTAGCGTTGTGCCCTGGCTGCAGAGAGTTGAAACAGACACCGGTCGTTTTCGCGGCGTTGATGCGCCGACTCAAGTCCAACTGCTTGAACCTTGTGCACTGATATAGCCGGTGAGAGCCATGGCAATGGCCGCATCGGTTCTCGGGAGCTGCAACGACGTGAGTCCGAGCAACGGGAAGCGTCTTTAGCTGCCGTGATCCACCTGCCTGTTGTCGACCAGAGGTTGAGGGTAGCTGGATCTCTGTCGCCAAACTGTGGGCACGATGAGTCAAGAACTCGAGCAGGCTGGTGAGGGTAGGAATCTGTTTGGCTGTGCAATGCATGCACCAACCTTGCTGGGTCACCTTTGGCAAACGGGACACAACAATCGGGACCGTCAAAGCGTCCCAACTGGACACTGGTTGCCGCATCACTCGTAGTGCACGGAGTGACTCTTGCACGGTGTCCACGATTCGAAGCAGGCACTGGAGCATTCGTCCTGGGCTGCCTGCAGACTGAGGAGCCGAGAAACGTGGGTCTCGCACAACAGGCGTTGTCGAACCTCTCTTTAAGCTCACTCCAAAACTCTTCGTAGCCGCCGGAGTAGATGTTGCCGACGAGGCCTACGCTGCCAGGCAGGACAGCGGCACGAAGCTTCTGTAACTTGTAGGCGGGCGCCAGCTCCGTGTTGTGCACCAGATTCTCGAATGCATCTTTAAATGCTAGCCAATTATGAAGATGGCCATCGAACGTCGGTATTTGCACCGACTCAAGTTTCATCTCCACCTTTGGCGTGGTTGAGCTGTGATGCTGTGGTGGAGAAGCCGGCGCGAGTTTCGCCAGATTTTGGAGGGCGTTTTGGCGTCTGCCCAAGACCACCAAGACGTTATTATACTGCTCGTCCACGACTGCCAGCAGATCATCGTGGGCCTGAAGGCCCTCCGGTGTGGCATCGCTCACCAATGCCGTGTGTGCCACCAGGAAGCGTGCGTAGTGTGCTTCTATCTGGCGCTGTTCCAAGTGGATTTGGACCTCATCCAAAGCCGTCACGTCCATGCTGACGATGCGGTCGTGCCCCGCTTGATGGCGGTGCATGCTGACGTGCGTCGATTCAAATCGGCCATGTCGAATATCGATCACTTCACTGAACAAGTCTCAAATAGGCTGGTGAACTCGGTTCACAGTAACCCAAGCAGAAGGCACAGGGCAAGACACGAGACGCGAAGGCAATAAGTGTTGCCAAACCTACACAATAAATTGCTAGGCGACTGTAGCCGCATGCGCACATATCCCGAGGAACCAACCGTGGGACAAGCGTGTCCACAAAGCACAAACTAAATCACAAATTTAAATAGAGAGAAACCGTGGGACAAGCGTGTCCACCAAAGCACGAATTAAACCGAGTTTAATTTAAATCAATCCTCACAGGAGGCACCAAAATGTCGGGGATTAGTACTTCCGAAAGTCAGGGGGGTGGTCGGAAATAAGAACACGATCGGTTGATTTGAGTTTAATTTATTTCTTATGTTTATGGGTTAAAACTTATTCACTAAAAAAGATCTATTTATTCTAAGTTGAAGAAAGGCTAACAATTTATTACTATTATTACTAAGTTGTAGTCGCGCCGAACGAATGCTGAAGTATTCGGGTGAACTGGTCCTGAAGAACTGAAGAACGTTGTGCAGCCGACTGCTGCAAGAAAGCTCGCCTTGCCATGCGAGTCCGTCCACCACCACCATTGCCTGTGACTCCAAATTGCTGCGTCATCACACATTCCAAATGTGTAGCGCGTCGAGTAGCTGATACCAGGCCCATGCCTTGGCTATCCAGCTGTATACGATGAAAAAGGTGCCTACGCCGGCAACTGCGATAATAATCCACTGTCGGTAAGACATTCTGATGTACGTAGAGCGAACAATGTTGCTGCTGCTCGTCGTTGCTGTATATTTATTTGCTTAGCAAATAGGCCATCCGTCTACATCGCAACGGAGCGAGGTATCGGGTGTCCGCACACAGTGCCCAGTCGATGAGTGGACGACGATGAGCCGCACAAGCAGTGTACGTCGCAATGTGCGTCGTCAGCGAAATGATAATATGTGTTGTGGTGATCATTCGGCAGGCAACAAAGTGATTACAATATGGATCGTATGCAGACGGAATGTACTGCAACTTTGTGCGACTGGTTGTGTGGAATGCGGCGCGTCAGCAGTCCGCATTTAATGTGAGTATTACTAGTGGCAATACTTTGATTGCCATGAATCAAGGTCAACGGTTGTTGACCGAACAGTATTCAAATTATAAAATAAAATTAAATAAACATACATAAAATTAATTAAAAAATACAAAAAAAACTTGGTTGTATACAGTGTTTTTAGTTTCACCTTCAATAGCAAGGTGAAACCACCCAAGAGCAAGCAAAATAAAGTTGTCCGTGGAAAAAAACATGGCGATCTCAAATCTATACTCCGCAGTATGTAATAGAATGTCCGACTTATTGATCGTCATCGAAAACGCAAGTTTTACTGGAAATTGCAATATCTTAAATTTAAAAGGTAGATCCGTCGAAATGAATGCTATCCGTGGGATAAAAACTGTTTCACACTATCCCTTTTCTGTGAATATAGTCGCTTCAATTATATTTCCCGGCATCTCTTTTACGCACAGTCTTGTGCCGTTGCAAACATTTGGCGAGGCGAGAATCCGTAGTAAAATAATTGGAGATCAAACTGTAAGACGATGTGGTGGCAATCCAGACGAATTAAGTGAGTTTAGGAACTCAGTTTGATAATTAACTTCCTCATCAGTATCTAAAAAGGTAACGATACACTTATATTCAGTGACTACGCCTATTAACATGGCAAGTATTTGATTGTTTATTTCGTGGTTGTCTCCATTTTTAGTAGCAAGAATGGCCCCTTCTAGCAACCGGTTCAAAATGTTATACTTTTAAGAAACAGCCGCATAAATAGAATTTATTGGTTCAGCGGCAGATTTCAAAAAACGATGTCAATTTAACATTTCCATAAAACACGGCTACTAATGTACCTTTTCCAATTTGAAGTAGGGGCGACAATGTCCTCACTCCCAAATTCGTCGCCAAATGGTCGCCGAGTACCACTCTATACACCACTATTCGCCTCAGCGACCCCTAAAACTATGGGTTCGACAATAATATCGGTCACCCCCCCTCGGTTATCACCCCATCCCCATAGAGCTGTCTTACCATCAGCGTTCAACTCAGCGACCCCGAAAACCATAGAATCAACACTAATATTGATCGCCCACCCCCCTGCGGGGCTACATAACTCACCCACATGAGTGTACTACCAGCACTATTCGTCTCGGCGATACCGAAAACGGTGGGTCCGACACTAAAATCCCCTGCCACGCCTCCCCCAGCCAAAAAACGTGCTACCCCCCACCACCTATGTTTGATTCCACATAGTAACTAATATGGATACCAAGTTTTGTTGAAATTGGTCATGGTGTTCCAGAGCTAGAAAGGCACAAACATATATACAAATATACAAACAAATTCTCTATTTTATATATATAGATAGATAGATATTTTATATATATAGATATTATAATAGATAAATAGATATAGATAGATAGATATTTTATATATATATAGATATATATATATTATAATAATATATAGTAATGAAAACTTAAAATCCTTATTTCTTATTTCATTAATGAACGAGTCTTTGATAAAATTCTTGCCATTGAATTGAGGCTCCAAAAATAGAAGTTAAATAATTGATTGTTTAATATGAACCTTGTTTGAATTTCTTTACACCTAGAACATAACAATTTAATGCGTTCTTTTGGATATGACAACACTTCAGAAATTAAATCTGAATTTCTTTAATTCTTTAATGTGATTTCTCACATCACATACATAAACATACTTAAGATACACTCTTGTATTTGTATATATCAGAAATGTTTCCGCCAGTATTTATTTTTGCAGGCAATATAAAACTATTTCCTATTTAAAAGAATTCTGATTAGATTTTTTTTATGAATTGAAATATGTAGTACATTAAATTCATTCGAATAATTTATGTCGTGTTTTCTTTTAAAAAAAAATCTGACGTAGATTGATTTTTTGGCTGTCAAGTTGTTCGTTTATTCCAAAAAACCAATCTACGGTAGATCGGATTTCCCCTCAAACAGATCTTGATATTTTGGGAGATTTACCCCTCTTTTCATTAGCTGCAACAACAACACATGCAACAAAACAATAATGTAAGCAAAAGATTCTCAGCTTTCGTGTTCGTTTTTTCTCGAGCGCAGATTGCTAAACAAAAAAAAAAACACGACATTAGTGTATAAGTTAATTTATTTATTTTATTACTTCAAAAAAAATATTTTTTTCAGTCAGAGTTTCCACTCTGACCGCCTTTATTGGTATCAGCACTACAACTAAATTTTACAAGTTAATTTTCTTAAGAGCTAAATTTTCATTTACCAAATATTGCTGATTCTAATACAATTAATTTTATTCGCCAGACGCTGAGTCGACCTCCGGTAATTATATTTCGAAAATGTAATATGTATTGTCAGCACTTGTGCAATAGCTACCTGTATGTCGCTGGACGTTAACCTCGTTAACTTCTCCTCCCCTTGAATCGATTGTCCTCAATCGATTAGAAGTATGGGATGTTATTGAAATGGATATGTGGTTGGTGATATTCCTGATCTGTCGGTTTTATTGAAATGGGTTGACTGTGTGGATGTTCTGTTTCCTTATTCTGGATAATGATCTGGGTGCTTCTTTTGTAGTAGTGTATGTAGTGAAACGGTGTACTGTACTGTAGGAGTTCGGTTTCCCTAGTGTTGTTAATATGGAGCTCGGTCATCATTTCCAGAGAGGGGAATCTGCGGGTTTGTTTCTTTTTCGTACTGTAGGAGTTCGGTTTCCCTAGTGTTGTTAATATGGAGCTCGGTCATAATTTCCAGAGAGGGGAATCTGCGGGTTTGTTTCTTTTCCGGTGTTAATTGGAGGATTGCGGGGAGTGCATGAAAACTTGATGCTTCTTTTGAGGTAAACGTTCTATCATTGATACTAATGCTGGTGTTATGAAATTTGATCAAGAATGTCCCATATAGATTTTGATGTGTTGATTCCGTAGATAGGGTTCCATTAAAATCGTTGAGTAGTATTATGCCGGCTGATACTTCTTCTATTTCTGGGAGATGCTGACTATTGACATAGTTGCAGGTAGCTTTTGCGCTTTTTAAAATGTTTGGTATACAGGCTGTATTAGTTAAATTTTCGATACCTTGTGGTTTACATATAAACATTGGGTTACTTGATTGACATGTTTGCTTAAGGCCAAATGTTTCGTTCTTTGACTTCAAAATTGTTTCGTACATTAAGTATATTACAATATTCTTTCTTTTAATTGGTTTTAGAATGAGTTTTTCATAATTGTTTGGATTCACTAAAGGTAAGTTAATAATGTAGAGTATTGAAATTGAGTTACTAATAATTTTTACTTCAGCAAAATTTAAGGCTTCTTCTATTGTAATATAAGGTAGATTTTCTTTTTCAATAGTGCTTATGGCTAAGTTTACTTCTTGCTTTGATAGTATGAGAGAGTTAATAATACCTAATTTAGCCCAATGTATGGCGTAATTTAAATTTTCTAATTCTTCTTTAAATAATTTGAGTTTATACTGAATAACAGTTAGGATTTCATCAGTGAATACTTTTTTTTCTTTTTGAAATAATTGAATAATTTCATTTGATATTTTCGTGATATTATTTATTCTTTCGTTTTGCAATTTATTTATTACAATTTTTTGATTATTGTTTTTCAAAACATTATTTATCTTATCTGTTATCGTAACATAGTCGTCATGGTCGGGGCTACCAGCTAGCCCTTTCCAAGCTGTTCCTATCAGATTTATTGATCTTTTTAGATGTCGCGGTTTGAGATTACGTATAAGGCTTTGGATTTGTTGAGTTTCATATTTGAGGTAGGAATAGAGGGAATAGTTTCTGTGGGCAGTAACTATTGGGATGATTTCGTCTAGTCTGTTTTCGTACTGGTCCAGGTCGATTACGTTGTTTAATTTGAAGTTCCCAGTCTTAAGTCTTGCATGTCCTGTATGTATGGTCACTATTTGAGAATTCGTGAAGTCCAGTATTTGGATTTCGCCACTGTTGTAGTGGAGAAGGTACCTGAAAAGACAGATCAACTTTTTATATTACTTTTGTGTATAATTTTCCCTGATTCAGTCAAAACTGTAGTATTTTTGTCTTCCTTAACAATTTCCTTTCGATATCTAATTGTCAGTTTAGAGCCAATTCTTTTGTTATGTCTAGTATAGATAACTTCACCTGGAGAATATTTCTTGATTGGTTTCCTCTTTTTGTTATGGTAGTGGATGTCCTTATCTTGTTTCTGTTTAAGCTTATCGATATTTTCGGAGCGAACCTTTTCAAACTGATCTGGGTCTATATTTGGTGTGCGTCCAAGTAAGAGTTCTATGTGTTTCTTGCCTGTCGTTGAATGTATAGTAAAGTTATATTCATTTACAGCCCGTTCGAGAAGTTGTTCGAAAGAACGTTGGTGTCCGTCGGCTTTCAGACATCTCATTATTTCAGCCAGAGTCGAATGGAAACGTTCTACTTGTCCGTTAACTTCACTCTTGTAAGGAGGGGTACGAAATATTTTGATGTGGAGGTCGTCTTCAAGCATTGACAGTATTGAAGCTGAACTCAATGCTTTCTCATTATCGATAACGATGATTTCGGGTACGCCAAAGTAAAATACGATATCTTGTAGTGGTCGTTTTATATGCTCGACCGCTCGAGACTGAATAATCTTAGCTATGGCAAACTTTGTAAATTTGTCGACAGTGGTGAGAACAAGGTGTTTTTAGTGGAGAAAATGTCGATGTGGAGTGTGTGACCAGGATAATTAGGAATGGGGGTAGGCTGTAATTCTACTTTGTTTGGTTTGCGGTCGTATTTATTTTCTTTGCAGATGGAACACTGACCTACTATTCTTTTTATCTTAGCAGCCATTCTTGGAAAGTAATACTTCTGCAGGATTTGCAAACGATTTTCACACGCGTTCCTATGTGCCCTTCTGTGTTCGCTGCAAATTATTTGATTCTGTTGATCTTCCTTTTTTTACGTCTTGTACGATGGTTTGGGTGAAACGAACCGGATAAAATTTAAAGTGGATAGGATAGATTTCTTGTATTTCGCCCATAATGGCTTCTGAAGTAGACAATCCATTTACGACGCGAGGGTTAAGATATCTTTTTAATATTTGGGTAAGATCGGATTTTGTGTAACTTTGTTTGGATAAAACATGTCTAGTGTTTTGGGAGAAGAAAGTTTTTATCTGGTAGCTATTTTCTACACCGATTTTTATGATAATTTGGTTGCGGAATACATTGACAGGGGACTCTACTGCGGGTATAAGACCATGAGAAGAACTTTCGTCGCTGTGGAGAATTGGTGTTAATGAGTTTATTTGTCCTAATTTTGGTGGTCTGGACAGACAATCTGCTACGACGTTTTCCTTTCCTGGTTTATACTTTAATTGGTAATTGTACTCTTCGAGTATTGCTTTCCAGCGGTTGAGTTTACTATTTGTGTTTCTATTGCTCAGTGCGCATGTTAAAGGTTGGTGGTCTGTAAATATGTTGACTTTCCTGGATCCGTAGAGGTAATTACGCAAAGCATTTAATGCCCATATTATTGCCAACATTTCCTTCTCGTTGGCGGCGTTATGTTCTTTGTTTGTTTGTTCTGTTTGGGATAGGGTGCGTGAAAGAAAGGTAATGGGTTTGTTGTCTTGGAACAGAATAGCGCCAATAGCAAAGTTTTAGGCGTCTGTTGTAAGATCAAAATCTTTTTCGAAATTTAGGTGCAGTAGGAGAACTTCTTTAGAGATAAGTGCGTTTTTCACGTTGTTAAAAGTGGTAATCTCGACTTCGCCGAATTGGATGGGTTTCATTTTTGATACTTTCTTGGACACGCGTCCATCTTCCCCTCTCAAAAGGGCTGTCAGGGGTTTCGCAAGTTTGGCGTAGTCTTGAATAAAACGTCTGTAGTAACCTGACATCCCTAAGAAGGAGCGGAATTCTTTGAGGTTTTGCGGGGGAGGAAAGTCGATTATCGCTTGAACTTTTTTCGGGGTAGATCTAATTCCGTCCATTCCTACGTTAAATCCTAAGAATTCTATTTCTGTTTTTAGGAATTCGCATTTATCCAACTGTACCTTTAAATTTGCGATCTCAAGTGTTCGAGATACTCTTTCTAAATTTTCGAAATGCTCACTTTCGTCTTTCCCGAATATGATGATGTCGTCGATGTAGACGTAACATCTCTTTGCGAGGTGTTCTCTAAGGATATCATCGAGTGCTCTTTGGAAAATCGTTTGGTATTTCTTTTTACCTGATGCATCGAGTTTTTTTGCAACTATCCATACCGGGGAATTGTAAGGGGATCTCGATGGCCTGATAATTCCTTCGAGCAATTCTTTTACTTGTTTTCAACTTCTTCTTTTAAATGCCATCGGGTAGGGGTAAGACTTGGAATAAATGGGAGTGTCTGTTGTGGTTCGGATTTCTTCTCTAACTTTTGTCGTAAAGGTCAATTTTTTGTCGGGACTTGAAAAAAGATTGGGGTTGTTCTTAAAGAGGTTATTTAGTTTAATACATTGATCTTTAGTTAAGTGTGAAGTTCGTAATTCAAGAGCATTAACGTTTTCAGATAAATGTTGCTTAAGTGGAATTTTAATATCAGGATGAATGATCATGTGACTTTCATTGGTGTGTATTACTGCTCTGAGCTGAGTCAAGGTGTCATTTCCTAAAATACCATCGAACGTTACTAGGTTTGGGAGAATAAAGAATTTAATCTTGTTACTATTGCCGAATAAATCAATTAAAGCCTGGTGTGTAATTAAATGTTGCTTAAGTGGAATTTTAATATCAGGATGAATGATCATGTGACTTTTATTGGTGTGTATTACTGCTCTGAGCTCAGTCAAGGTGTCATTTCCTAAAATACCATCGAACGTTACTAGGTTTGGGAGAATAAAGAATTTTATCTTGTTACTATTGCCGAATAAATCAATTAAAGCCTGGTGTGTAATTTTCATTTTACCGCAAACAGAATTAGCGAAGAAAGGATTTTGGTTGGGGATGGGATCGTCTAGTTCAACTGTTTGGTCAAAGTCAGGATTTTCGATTGATTCGACGTATTTGTCTAGAGTCTGTTCGTCTTGGGGTGGATCTGCCAACCTGTATGCATCTTGTCCTTCCGCTTCGTTTTCCTCGCAGTTGTTTTCAATGGTGAAAACTCTCTGTTGTTTATGTGGTGGGTGCACTTGGTTTGATTGAGTGTGGTGTGTCCGTTTTTGAGCAATTTGAAAGTTCTCAGGGCGATTTGCATAGTTTACTTGCCTGGTTTGCATAGTTTACTTGACTGGCATGGATGCTTCTATCCACGTCCATTGGTATCGGTCTTGGTTGAGGTCTAGGTGGCATTTGGCGGTTATAATCGAGGTGCTGTGGCTGTCGATATCCTGGAAAGTACGGTCGAGGTGCTGAGAAGTTCGGTACGATTGAGTCATGTTGTTGAGGGACTCATTGCCCATATCCATGCATGACAGCTTATTCAAAATTAGTGACAGGTGATGGTAAACTTCTTGGTAGAATTCCTGCATGGTTTTGTTCCCTTGAATGAGTGTGGTCATTTGATATTCTAACGTCCCTAAATCTCGTTTATCCGCGTAATGTAATGTTAAGCATTTAGAAATTTTAGCCCAGTTTAGCGGGGTGTTATATGATTCGAGGGCGATATCAGCTTGCCCAACTATTTTGTTCCTAATGGTATTCAAGATACCATAGTATTTGGGTGTGCCTTTCAGACGGTCGTAGATGTTTAAAATTCTGTCGCCACTTTTCTTCCAGGAGCTGAATTCTCCTGGTTGTCCTGAAAAGTCTCTCAAATTCTTTACTACATCTGGAATTTTATCCAGGTCCGCTAAGTCTGTCCGTATTGATGTTGATAGTCTGATCTACCTCATTGTTAATGTCCGCGCTTGGATTCAAGATCCGGTTTATTATATGTCGTCCTTCCCTATTTAGGGTTTCCACGGCAATGTTAGTAATCTGTTCTGTTAAACGGGTCAAGTCGAGGGCATTATTGGCCGGATTTACTTGAGGATTGTTTGGTGGGTTATTCGGTGGATTAGGATTAGGTGGAACATTGATGATGAGGGGGCGTATTAGGTTGTTTGGATTCATAGTAGATGTTATTCGATTTGATTAAAATAAGGATTTGGGACCGATAATTTCAGATATTTCAGATATTTAAATTGCAAGGATTTGGTAACCGGTAATCTAAGATATTTTAAAATTTTCAAATAGTGTAATATAAAAATAATATATTATAAAAAGGATATTATAATTAATGTGAATATTATTTTTACTAAATTTTCTTATTAACTTTTTGTTCGTATGGATTTGATTTCTTGATTTCTTATTAAGTTTTATATCGTATTGTATCGTATTGTTTCATAAATCACTTTTATTGAAATTTCCTTTTCATAGACTTTTTAATTTTATATTAGAATTTAACGTTGGCGATAATAAAAAAAGAATAAAATAGACTTACATAAGTATTACTAAAAATAACATCCTGATTTGGATGGAGTTGAGTGCTTCTTGGGTGTGTTACAAGATGACAGTCTTCCGTTGATCCTGAGTGGCTGGTTATTCCTCGGACTGGAATACCTTTTTATATCTTTCGTTATTACTAAGGGGCCTCTTCCACTATTTTCGAACGACGGTTTCACAAATTTTTAAGTTCCGCTAGTTGCTGTCCTTTGATGAATTTGAGTCCTTGCGTAAAGTTTATTTTGTTTTATTTCTCACTTTTTAATACGTAATTATTTATTTATTTATTTTGGTTGTTCCCATTTTCAATGCTTGGGAATTTCCTTTCTTTTTAAACCTTTTTAACTTTTCAAACTTTTTAAAGTTCTTAAAAAATTTTTTAAACTTTTAAAACTTATAAACTTTTTTTAAAAATTTTTTAACTTTTAAGACTTTTAAACTTTTTTTTAAAAAGAAGACCGAAGGATATTCAAATTCTTGTCACTTTCTGGTCCCTGCTCGGGCGCCAGTTAATTTATTTAATTTTATTACTTCAATAAAAAATATTTTTTTCAGTCAGAGTTTCCACTCTTACCGCCTTTATTGGTATCTGCACTACAACTAAATTTTACAAGTTAATTTTCTTAAGAGCTAAATTTTCATTTACCAAATATTGCTGATTCTAATACAATTGATTTTATTCGCCAGACTCTGAGTCGACATCCGGTAATTTTATTTCGAAAATGTAATATGTAATGTCAGCACTTGTGCAATAGCTACCTGTATGTCGCTGGAAGTTAACCTCGTTAACTTATACTTTAAAAAATAAAAATACGCTCTGAATGTACTTTAAGCTGCTTTTTATTTGCCGAGCGAGTTCGGAATTCGAATGTCAAAACCAGCCAAAACCAGCCAAACAGCAGGTTTTCAGAATTCCAAAGAATGAATTCGACAGTGCAATTGTTGTTGTTCCTCGGCAAATAAAATACGGCTTTAGTTGAGATTTTGTAGAACCTTGGTTGTTGAAGGAAGTTTAGTCCAAATACTAGCAACAGAAGACAGAAGATTTTGGTATTAAACATCGAAAAAACAGGGTTCTCCTTTTATAATAGGGAAAACGGCAGACATGTTAAAACCATATAAAGAAAACATTCGATGCATCGCAAATATCGATGTATTTCTCAATACATCGGTCTTACATCGATGTAACCACACGATGCATTACATCGAAAAAAAACATTGATGTATTTTCTTAATGTGGGGATTAACTAGTCGATTCCACTTGCAACTATAGTTATTCCTAAACACAATAGTGGAACATTTAAAACTATCAAAATATAGTCGTAATCTGCCTCGGAATAACCGAAAAATGATTCACCAATTTTATATTCTTTTCGGAAATAAATTCCATAAATTCATGATACAACGTTTTATTTACATTTGAGTCGTGCGGGAAAAATTGAGCAGCACGGCTGTTAAATAGAAATTGCGGTTAGCTAGAGAAGAATATTACATAATATTTCCCCTGCAGAAAATGTATCCATTTTTTCAACAAATTTTGGTCTATTAGGAAAGCAATACCTAAAATCACAAATTTTCCTTTGGTTTATTGTCGTATTACACTCGGTTTAAATTTGGTTTAATTTAAACCATGGTTTAAATTATTTTCAACCAAATGTTTTCTGAAATTTCATATTATTCAGTTGGTTTAAAAAAGTTACATCAAAATTTTAAAACCAATTGGCCGATAAACCATGATAAACCATGCCGATTTTAAACCACACTCCGACGGCCGATTTATTGACATTTTCGTTGGTTTAATCCATGTTTTCATATTATTCACTCATTTTTCAATGTATGTTAATCGTTTGATATATTTGCTATTTGCGTGAACTGCTTGGAGCGTGAATGTTTTGTTGGTATCGTCATATCAATAAATAAATTACTGTCCTCCATATTCACTCCCTTTCTTATTTTTATTCCCGATTGTATAAACGAGGATAGAAAAAATAAAATCCGAGAGTACAGATATATCTTTATCTGAGAATTTTATTTTTTCGTATTTTCTATATTTTTCTATCCTCAGTTTTAGAGCAGTTTTTATTAGAGTGGTAAAACTTTTTTCTCGTTTATGTTTGACAATCTGACAATCTCAAAACTAATTACAGCTGTATTTTATTGAGTCCGAATAAGGAATTCGAATGTCAAAACCAGCCAAACAGCAAGTTTTCAAATTCCAAAGAATGATTTCGACAGTGCAATTGTTGTTGTAATTCCTAATTCGAATTCAAATTAAATACAGCTTACATACATTTGGATTTTGGATAGTGTCTAGTTTAATAAGTTAAAGCTTCATTTGTTTTTATTGGACACTGCTTCCGTTTTTTTACTGTTTACTATTTCCTTATAGTTTTCATAATTGAAAATACATTTTCGTATTCTTGTTTTTTCAAACGTTTATTATTTGACTCCATTTCATTAAATTTTATCAACATAACACAAAATCAAACTGTGAACATTTGAAAACGTCAAAAAACCAACTACAACATTTTGTATCCTCGGTTTTATCCACCGAAAAGAGAAGATAGAAACAGAGGATAAAACAAAATCCATAGTTATATTTGCTCATTCATACAATGCAAACGGCGATAAATCCGAGGTTATATCGTCTATCCGCGTTCATACAATCGGGCCTTAGAGACGAAAAATACAAATTTATTAAATAAAAATGCACAAAACAAAACTTTCTACCTTACCTTACTCGAATGATACAAGAGCAAATTATTTTACTCAATTGCGTTTACCACGAAGGCAGACACTTTTCCGTTTATTTCGGTTACTGATAAAACGAAAGTGTTTTCGAAAAAATTATTTCTACAGTTTTTTGTTCTAGCTAGATTAATAAGGAATAAACCAAATGTGAAATATCAAATGGTTGTCAAATAGTTGTCAAATCGAGCAAATCCTACATTTCATTGCCGTTAAACTGGTTAAGAAAATAAACCAATGGCGAAATAAACCAAACAGATTCATTCCAGATAAGTTGTGAATAATATGGACATGGTTTATAATTTTCTTGTTTAAAATCATGGTTTATTTTGGTTTAATATTTTGGTTTAAAAGTGTTTAAACCACGCTGTTTAACCGAGTGGCCGTTATACACTGCACATTTAATTTTAATTATCAGCCCTATTCCCATAGTCGCATCACTTCATGTGATGAGATAACTATCGCATTACATCAAGTTTAAATTAGTATTCTCTTAGTCGCTTCATGCGCTACGAAATGACAGCAGCTATACCCATCTGGCAGCACTATAATTGACGTAATATCTATTTTTATTCAGACGTTTTTTCAGTCATTTGTTATTTAAAAGAGATTAATAATTAAACAAACTAATATTAAAAAAATGTAAGAAGTATGTCGAATATATAATAGCGTGAAAGTCAGGCCAATGAAAATGAACGTTGTGGCTACACATTTGTGAGTTTTTGTTTGTATGTTTGTCAATTTGTTGTTGTTTTACCGTATAGAACGTTCATGCTTTCGCAGAAAGTCATCTTTCATAGTTGACGTTCGGTGGATTCTCAGTAGAATCAACTCACTAAAAACCTACATGGACATGACTATCATTCACATTGTCGGTAGACAGACTCTAAGACCCGATTTTATGAACGCGAGTAAATGATTAATCCTCGGATTAATCGTCGTTTGCATTTTATGAACGACGATAAATGAGAAAATTAATCCGAGGAATTTTTTCTACTCTCTGTTTTATCTGTTGATTTTTGTGGGTAAATCAGAGGGTAAAAAAGGTGTTGTTGTTAATATAAATTTTGACGTTTTAAAAATTAAACATTATATTTATTAGTGAGAATTTAGAATTGAGAAGAGATCAATTGATCACAATTTAATAAATTAAATTAATTTAAATTAATTGAAAATGGAATAAAATAAGGAAAAAAGGGTAAAAAAATGAGAGTAAGTACAAAATAGTTAAAAAATATAAAAACATAGTGGTATCGAAATTTTTAATCATACACACAACATAAAATGTTAGTATAATATAAGTGTAAACGTCAAAAAACTGTTACCACTGGATTAATCTTTACTCTCGGAATTTAATTTATCTATCGTCGTTCAAGGGCACCACTCGGGTCTCAGTGGCACCACTCCCGATCACTCAAACAAATTTACAAAAAATTTTGTCTATCACGTATGCTTAAAATTTAAAAAAGTCGGCCTAATTTAAAAAAAAAATTATATGGGCACCTTCCACCCTCCTTCACACCAAAAATTTTACAAAAAGTTTTGTCCACCGGTCGTACACATGTGTTTAAAATTTGAAGAAAATCGAGCTAATTTTTAAACATTTCAATAAAATCGGAATTGGGGAAGAGGGCTTTAAATGTATCCAAGACCAACAGACAAATAGACAGACAGACGTGATACGGGCATGCGAAGTTAATATAGAAAATTTAAATAACGACTTATTACGCTTTGTTCTAGCTGAGAAAAGAACGTAAAGTATTATGTTTGATATCGCTCTTAACCTAAAATAATATATGTATTAATAAATTACTATATTTTTCATAAGAACATAGAATTTAAACTAATTTCCGCTCCGTCGCGTGATGGTGGTCCTTAGCTAAGGTGTATGGCAAAGCGGTTCCAGTATTCCATTAACTTACCTTAGAACTACGAAAAAAAACCTTTGCTAGCTTCGAAATTTTCTCCATTAAACACACCAATCCTTCAATTAATTTGATGTTTGTAATATTTTTTCTTTAAAAAATTATTAAACACAATATATGTTATAAATACACAAATCTATACGTTTACTTTCGTTCAAATAACGTCTATTTTACTCGCTATCACTTCTAAATTCGACGTTATTAAAATATTTCAAATGATGTTTACCTTTTTATACGACTAAAAGAATACGGCGTCAAGCGAAAGTTATCGCACCAAACGATAATTGTCGCTTCAATCGACTAACAGAATGCCAAAATTTTATTATCACACCATGTGATAGTTATCGCGACCATGGGAATAAGGGTGCAGATGTCAATGCACGAGTGTCTTAAACGACTACAGATCATATAAATGCGAAAACACAGAATCAGGCAATTCATCCCACATAACTAGTGTGCGGCTAAAGAAGGAATCTCTGAATTGGTTAGTACGTCCGAAGATAGGCTTAATGGTGGACCCGTGGGCTCGAGTTCGGATGGGTTCGAGAATAGGCGGGATGCATCTGAATATTTCTTTTGAACACCGCTTGTGGAAAAAGCGATAAAACAGTGACAAGCAGGAAACATTCCTACGATGTTCAAGCGATTCGATTGTTTTCGTGATATTTACGTCACCAATAAGTTTTAACGCGCGGTTCTGAATTCTGTCTGTTAGATGGAGTGAAGTACATTGCACTGTTTTAGGAAATCTAAAGAAATCGCAGCCTTCTTCGCGATGTCAAATATGTGGTCGTTCCAAAGAAGCTTGTTGTTGACGCACATACCTAGAGTTTTTCAGTTTCTTTTATGCAAGATCCATTCATGGACAAAGGTTGGGGGCTTAAATAGCATTTTGTTTTAGAAGCGTTAAATTAAATTTTATTATGTAGTCCCCACCTTGTTATGCTGTCAAGAATTTAACGTGCTTAACATACGTTGTTTTTCAAGTTTCAATAGCGCTGTATAGGGGCGTACAGAGAGCGTAAAATCATATGAAAAGCTAACAGTGCTGTTTTCATCGAAAGAATGGATTGTATTAGAAATAGCAAATAGGATCGTTAATGAAAATGAGAAAAAGTGTCAGAGATATAACAGAGCCTTGAGGAATACCGGCGTTTATGCGGTGAACATTGGATTTGAAACCGTCCAATACGACCTGGATTGAACGATCAGAAAGGTAGTTAGTAGTCCAATTGAGCAGGGTGTTATTAATTCCATAAGACTTCATTTTCGACAAAAGAGCTTGCTGCCAGACTCTGTCAAATACCTTGGATTTATCGAGTGCTACAACTTTACTTTCACCAAATTTGTTCCACTTTTCAGTGAGATAAGCCATCAGGTCACCTGTAGAACGTTGCCTACGAAAACCATACTGCTGGTCACTAAGGATTTCACGTGATTCAGGGTATTGCATAAGCTCACGATTGATCAGCGTATCTATGACCTTAGAAAGAATGGATGTAAGCGAAATTGCTCGGTACGAGGAAAGAAATGACGGTTCGCCTTTTTTAGAAACAGGCTAGATAAATGCTGTTTTCCAATTCATGGGACGACTCCAGAAGAATAGGAGAAATGGAAAAGCCTGCGCAGTGGGAATGCCAATGTTGAAGAACACCTCTTCAAAACTATAGCGGGAATACCATTACGCCATGCAGATTATGTATGTTGAGATCATTTAATACTCTAGCCACTTGACGAGTACAAAAGTAAGTTGTCCCATAGAGGAATCGATTCTTGCAAGTACCGGCGGCGACAACGCGCTTTCTGGTAACGTGGAGCTAGCTGCGAAATGTGAAGCAAGCAGATTGGCCTTATCTAAAGAGCTGCCACTTGGAATGTCATTGTGAATGAGCGTTGAAATTGAAGATAGCAGTATTTTTAATGCGTTTCCCGAATGACGAAAAAATTTTACTTCCTTTGGGACATTGGGATATTTTTTGTCTCAGTTTCTGGTCATAGTCGCATTTTGCTAGTCTACGGTAGGTAGGCATTGCAATCATTTCTTACTCGTCTACATTTGGTTCGGTTTTCCACCTTGGAGTTTTCTTTATATAACCGAAAGCATGCTTCCCGGTTCCTAGTAGCCTCTTTGCAGCTTAAATCATACCAAGCATTTTCTTTCGGGTTGATACACTTAATCCTGGAAGTTATAAATTGTCTCATACACTCCTGGATTATGTTTGTGATCGTATTAGATATGGCATCCACACCACTATTGGCGGCATTAAGTGGCCAGTTAATATTCCTAAAGATATTGTTGAGGCCATCCCAGTCGGCTTTCTCGTGTAACCATTCTTTTCTTTTAGGGTTTTTTTCATTAAATAATTATCGTGTTTTATTATATCGGAGAAATCCTAGGTCCGAGATATACGATAATTTTTTTCTCTGATCAGATCTGTCAGATAAAAAAAAAGTATCTGCTGTTTTTTTAGTATCAGAAAAAAGTTTAATTTTTCACCTAAATGCTTCATAGTAGTCGACATGTCCAATGTTTTAAGAAGCAAACAACTACAGCTGTCACAAAATTGTTTTGTATGTTTCTTCAGAGTAAAAACATAATATCCGAGAACTATCGGAGCGTAAAAAAACGATTTATAGAAAAAAGATTTTTCAGGGAATGAAATGAAATACAGATAAAAATTCTGACAGTTAAATTATCTCTCCGATTACTCAAACATAAAAAAAACACAGCCATAGTCTCTTCGATAGAGGAATTCATGATACGTAAGTTAAAGCGGGTCGAAAACAAGAATTCGAAATAGTTTGCGACTCACGGCGGAAATCGTGATAGGGTACCAGTGCGCTACATTGTAAAAATCGTCAAGTGCATTGATAGTTTCTTAGTAGATCAATAAGTATTTTCTTTTGTTTAGATATAAGTTTCTTTCACAAATATATATATTTCCTTTTTTAGTAAATAAGAAAATTATGTTAGAAGGTACGTATAAATAAAGCTTCATTTAAATAAAAAATTTAGATTCTACTCAACTATACCCGTTCAGTCATCCTCATTTTCTCTTCCTGCTTTTACCTCTTGGTGAAAATAGCTAAAGAAGAACTAGGCGGATCTAATGCGATTCTAAGCTTTTCTCAGTATATTCGTTTTTCAAGGAAAAATTATTTCTCTGAGTTTCGCTCGTTAGAAGTAAATTTCCTATATTAATATTGATTATCCCTTGTGGGCTCTACTATATAAAGGAAGATTCCCATGTTTTGGAACAGCCATAAAAAAAGGCACACACATATATAAAAATATTTATGTGGAGGCAATTTTAAAGTTTATTAATATTAATTAAAACCTTTTCACATTCTCAGTTTCAATAAAACTAATCGACAGTTAATAACCAAGCTTACAAAAACAATCGCTTAAGCATAAAGCCGAAGTGTCTTTAATGTAAAATTTTTAGGTTTAAGAAAACTAAAGCGGTGTTTTTTTTCATTTTTTTTCGAAGGGTTGTCATCTTGTCGTAAGGAATGACTTGGCCTTAGTTTGAAAACAAGCAAAAGTGAAATTTAAAGTGAAATTTTTTGAAGAATATAAATTAAATTTATTAAAGAAAATTATTTATATACGTTTTTTATAAAATGAACCAAGACGAAGAAAGTGTAATAATCCAGGAAACAATGTTTTAGTACCAACACATAAAAATTAAAATGCATCGAAAATTTAAAATTTTATTTAGATAAATAGATAAATAGAAAAGTATGAAAAGCGGAATGCAAAACAAATTGTGCAGCAATCTTTTAAATACTTACTTACTTATGTCCTATATCCCGTTGTGGATCCTAGGCCTCTACTACGCCTACTCGCGTGCGGTCTATGGCAATAAAAGATTTAGTATTTTTAATAAGACTTAGTAGATTTTTAAAAGATTTGGTATTTTGGTGAATATATAGTATAGCGATTAATGGAATTTTCATTATCTGCCACGCCTCCACCTCACACTGCCTAAAAATGTTAACGGGACTTGGGGGAGGGGCTTCCAACCTTTTTTGCGTTATTTTTTTAAAAAATCATTTTTCTCAGCAGTTTGATGGAAGTTAGAGGGTTAATTAGTATGATAGAAAAGGTAATAAAAATACCTTTCTTATAAAAAATTGGGTTCAATCCAATGTGAAAGTCATTTTTTGGCTCTTACTCTGACGAGGGGGGTTGGATTGAACCAAATATTTTATATGAAGGAAGGTATTTTTACTGCCTTTGATATGATATCAATTAATTGTTACACATACCTGTTCTTATATGTGAATAACTGAATTATATGATATTTCACTCAATTATATGAAAAACCACATGAACCAGGTACAACTTGATCAAACTTCCGTTTTAGCTGGCGTACGCCCATAAAAAAAGTACGGCCGTGTAGAAGCAATTATTACCTTTCATTTCATACCAATATTTGGGCCCGCGCACTTTTGAACACGCCCCCTGATGAACTTTAATATGAAAGTCATTTTTTGGCTCTAATTCTGTCGAGGGGGGTTGGATTGGACAAAATATTTTATATTATATATATATATATTATATATATTATATTTTATTACCTTTCATTTCTTCTTCTTTATGTCCTGTATCCCCTTATGGGTCCTAGGGCCTCTACTACGCCTACGCGCCATCGCGTGCGGTTCCTGGCAATGAGCTTCAGCTCTCTCCAACTCTTCCCCAATTGCCGTGCCTCCTCCTCAACTGTTCTGCGCCATGTATTTCTCGGACGACCCGTTCTTCTACCATCCTGAGATAACGGGTTCCATTGCATTGCGTAGTTTGCTATGGAACTGTCGCCTTTTCGGAGTGTATGACCAATCCACTGCCACTTCCGTCGTTGGATGGTTGTGCCTATTGGTTCCTGACCCGTTCTCTGGTAAAGATGTTCGTTAGAGATACGGTTAGGCCAGAAAACCCTTATGATGTTCCGTAGGCACCTATTTACAAATGTTTGTAATCTTTTTGTGATAGTAGCGGTCACCTTCCAAGTGCTGCACCCATACAACAGCACAGATTCAACATTTGAGCGGAACAGTCGCAGCTTGGTGTTTAAGCTGATCGCATTGCTTCGCCATATCATGGACATCATTCCAAACACCGATTTTGCTTTGCCGATTCGGTTGGCAATGTCCTGTTCGGTTCCACCTTCGGTCGAGACAATACTCCCAAGATATTGGAAACTCTCTACTCTCTCTACCGGCTGTCCAGCAATGTTAACATGAGTAACTGAGTTAGTGCCGAGGTTGATGATTTTGGTTTTGGCAGTATTAATCTTCAAACCCGCAACATTTGCCTCCCTCTCCACATTTGTTGTCATTTGGTGCAGCTCCATAATTCTATGTGAGAGTAAACAAACGTCGTCAGCGTAATCCAGATGTTTGAGTTGAGATGTAAGAGTCCAACGAATTCCTCCGTTTCCAGTAGATAAAGCTGCGCGAAGTACATCGCTAATCACCAACAAAAAAAGTATCGGCGATAGAATGCAACCTTGTCGTACCCCACTTAGGATCTCGAATTCCTCTGACAGCTTTCCTCTATGCAGCACATGACATTTAGAGCCATCATAGGTTGCTTTAATAATAGCTATTAGTTTATCGGGTATACCTCTCCTGCGCAAGGCAAGCCAGATAAACTGTCTGTTGACACTGTCAAACGCCTTCTCAAAATCGATGAACAGCAGGTGCAGTGGTGACCGGAATTCAACGCACTGTTCAATAATGATCCGCAGGGTGTTTATGTGGTCTACACAGGAGGATCCAGTGCGGAAACCTGCTTGTTCGGCATCGAGTGTATCTTCCAGATGTTCCTTAATACGTTCAAGTACTACTTTGGCTATTACTTTTGCAACTGCAGGGAGAACGCAAATGCCTCTCCAGTTTTCGCACTCCATAAGACTACCTTTTTTAGGGAGCTTGACAATCATTCCCTTCTTCCACTCTTCGGGGAAACTTTCTACCTCCCAAGCTCTCTCTACAAGAGGATATAAAAGCTCTGCTGATGTCGTTGGAGCTGCACGCAGAAGCTCTGCGGGTATACCATCTAGTCCTACCGACTTGTTGTTCTTTAGTGCGTTAATCGCGGTAGCGATCTCGTCTTTACTGGGAGTTGAGGTGCGAATTCGGGAAATTGTTACTTCCGGCATTTCCGCTTGATTTAGGTGCATATCGTTAGCAAATACACGGTTAAGGACCGTAGAGAAATGCTCCTTCCATCGCTTGAGCTGATCCTCATCTGAAACGAGTACGGTACCATCTAGGCCTTTCACCGGATGTTGGCTAGAGCGGTGACCACCTGTCAGCTCTTTGGTGATTCTGTAAACGGTTCTGCTATCGCACCGGCTCGCTGCTTCCTCTGCTTCTGAGGCCAGGTTGTTAATATAGTTACGCTTGTCACGTCTTACACTACGCTGCACTTCTCTCATTTTTCTTCGATACATGGACTCTAGCTCGCTCCTCGCTACTGCTGGGATATCTACAATACGAGCTTTAAGTAGTTTACGTTCTTCAATCCGCCTCCAGGTATCTTCGGTAAGCCACGTGCTGTGCCTTGCCTGGCTTCTACCAACAATACTTTCCGCTCCAGATGTGAAAACATTTTTCACAGCCTTCCAATGTTCCTGGATGGTTGTCGGCAGTGAGCTGCTGATTGCTTCCACTCCTTGCGATAAATGATCCCTTAATTGTTGGCGTACTGAGGGGATCTTTAGCCGGTCGATGTTGTACCTAGGCATTCGGATGATATTGCGGATTCTATGAACTGATGCAGTACGTAACTGGACAGTAGCTACCATAAGGTGATGATCACGTACCATACCCATGTCGGCTCCTCGTCTGTTTCGGACGTCTAACAGACAGCTCCTAAAACGTCTGCTGATCGCCACATGGTCGATTTGGTTGGATGATGATTGCCTGTCAGTTGACACCCAGCTGACCTTGTGGCAAGTCTTATGCTCAAACATGGTGCCTCCTATAACAAGGTTGTTGGTGTTGCAGAAATCAACAAATCTTTCACCATTGTCATTTCGTTCGCCGAGGCCGTGCTTCCCAATCACATGCTTGAGTCCTTCATTGTCGTTGCCAACCTTGGCATTCAAATCCCCCATCACGATGACGATATCTCCGTTCGGCGTTGCGTTGAATACTGCGTTTAGTTGATTGTAGAAGTTGTCCTTTTCATCCTCAGTCGAGGGATTCGTTGGGGCGTAGCACTGTATGATCGTGACGCGCCGTACTCTAGTCCGAAATCTGGCCGATATGATCCTATCACTATGCGGGTGCCAGGAAATTAGGCCTCTACGTGCTGTTGGCGTTAGCAGCAGACCCACTCCAGATTCACGAGTACTGCCGGAGGGTTTGCCAGAGTAGAGTAGCACAGTGTTACACGTTGGGGATTGGTACTCTCCCGCGTCGAACCATCTTACTTCACTCACTCCCAGTATGTCCAAATTATATCGAAGAAACTCACGTTCCAGTTGAAGAAATCTGGCATTATGAGGTCCTTCACTTCCAGAGTCAAGGAGCGTCCTCACATTCCAGAAACCAATCTTAGTCCGGGTACAATAGCCAAAAGTCGTCATTATTCGATCATTACTTATCCGAGGCGTTGTGTCAGTTTCAGTAGCGGGTATTTTTCGGTACCGCAGGGTGCTAGCCCACGTTACCTAGACTAGAAACGCTAGACCGTTCGCACTTGCAGTTTTAGCCTACATGTATAAGGATTTATACACATAGTTGCCCGGGGACCACCACGAGGAGGTAGAGCAAGCACTACATCACGAACTTGATTGTTACGCTACTGGCCCAAACCAAGTTTTGAGCAGTCAGTAGTTTCCCGATCAATCGCAATGCAGATCCCCATTTCATTTGATACCAATTAACTCCCTAACATCATTCAAACCAGAAAGAAAAATGCATTTTTCAAAAAAGTGCTCAAAACTTGAATTCCCCCTCTCTTCTTAAGGGGGAGTTTCCGGGAAAAACCGTCGGTGGGGGGGTTGATAGGCGGGGGGATGGGCGGGGAAAAATTCCTTAATATTCCTTAAAACACATATTTGCCTCGTTCTCTACCAGCGTTGTGGGACATAAAATCAACGGAGTATAGTAACCGTAATTTAAAAAATGACCAGCGCTCTTTAAAATATACCAAGAAAGACTTCCAAAATATCAATATCAATAATTGCTTCGCAACTTTCGTTGACAAAACGACCAATATAATGTTCATATATAGCACTGATGAATTTTAAGCCCGCAAACGTATTCCGTATTGTAGGCAGAAAACGAAGAGTTATTGAAATACGTTGACTGACAGGTATAGCATCTCGCATGGTATATGCGTTAACGACAAGCTTCGTTGGAATGACCACATATTTACCGTCGCCAAAAATGCTGCGAAATGTTTAGGTTTTCTAGCCCGGTGCAAGAAATATTTAACTCCCTCTGATCTGGCTACTATATACAAGGCTTTTAAAACCGCAACTTAAATTTAAATGTAGCCGCCCCGCTCATGTTCACTCATGTTGCACGGCGTAAAAGCATTCGGTGTGTACTATATATTCTAACTCTGCCTTATTAATTTCAGTGTAAAACACAACCCAAAAAAAAAACAACCCATAAAAATAAAATTTTTCATGTAAATTCTCTAATAGGAGATGGGTATGTGTTAAAATTTGAAGAAAATGAAAAAAATGAATGAAAAGAATTAAAAAATTTATATGGGCACCCCTCGGACCTCAGGGCCTCACTCCAAGAACTTTACAAAAAATGTTGTCCATCGGAGATACACACGTATATAAAATTTTAAAAAAATGGGTTGTTTTTTAAAAAATTTGCCCAATGATCCAAATTTTTTACAAAATTTAAAGAAAATCGGGATAATTTTTTTAAAAAAAGTTATGGGGCCCCACGAACCCGGGCCCGGGGTCTCCAAAATTTTTACAAAAAGTGTTGTATATCAGAGATACACAAGTGTATACAATTTAAAGAAAATCGAGTAAAATTTTGTAAAATATTTGTAGGGGAGCCCACCGAACCCGTGGCCCGAGGGTCCTCAAATTTTAATAGAAAGTGTTGTCATCGGAGATATGCATGTGTGCAAAATTTCAATAAAACAGGACTTTGGGAAGTGGGTCAAAAATTGATCGCAAGATTCCATGACACACAAATCCACAAACCCACAAACACACGGGCAAGTGAAGTTAATATAGAGAATTTAAAAAATTAAAAATGTTCATGTAAATTCTCTACTAGGAGATATATATGTGTGCATAATTTGAACCGGGTTAATTTGGAAATAATTAATATTAAAGCCCCCTTCACTTCAAATTTTTTTCAAAAACTGTTTTTACCGGAGATATACGTGTAAAAAAAATTTCGGAAAAAATTCAAATCAAAAACTCAAAAATTTTGACAAAAAGTTCGTTCTATCGGCATATGTTTAAAATTTAAAGTAAATCGGGCTAATTTAAAAAAAAAATGTATGGTCCCGCCCCCGGACCTAAGGGCATATTCGCTCCAAAAAATTTACAAATACTTTTGTCCGTCGGGATAAACATATGTTTAAAATTTAAAGAAAATCGCGGTAATTTAAAAAAATTATACGGGCTCCCCTCGGGCCTCAGGGCCCATTCGATCAACCCGCAGGGCCCGGCGTCTGTAAAATTTTTACAATAAGTGTTGTACATCGGAGATACACACGGTTATAAAATTTGAAGAATTTGAAGTTAATTTTAAAAAAAAAAAAATTATTGGCCCATCGGAGATAACAGCCTGTATAAGATTTAAAAAAATTCGAGTAAAAAAGTATTGTACATCGGAGATACACGCGTATATAAAATTTGATCTGAAAATCTGACCTGAAATCTGAGCCAGCCACGGGCACGCAAAGTTGATATAGAGAATTTAAAAATAGAAAACTGTGTATACACCGTGTTGTGGTCGGTTCACAACAAAAAACACAGAGAACAGAGTAAAATTACCCCGGTGGAATAAAAAAACACAGATACCGTACAAAATGAGCATTGAAACTTATCGGGAATGAAGATCTTGCGATCTCAATAATTACGCTTGAACACCGCAGCGATATCATGCTTGTCACTGCTTTATCGCTTTTACCACCAGCAGTGCTCGGAAGTAATAGGCAGTTCCTTACCGTCTCTCAATAAATTCAACAACTTAAATACAAATAATTGGGGCGCTCTACATAAGTTGTGAGGTCTACTTGTTTTTACTGTGTCCTCAACGTAAACACCCACTCTCGTTATTTTTGCCTATTGCTATTAGCCCAAAACAAACAAACAAACAATTGAGTGCTGTTTTTAATATGGTTCACATTCACATTTTTTCAGTATTTAAAATTTTAATTTTTAAACGTAATTTTTTAAATATGTTCATCGACGACATTCCAATATTCATGAAACGATAAGTAACGTATTTCAACAGTAAAATTAGTGTTATATCTGCCGCACTGTCCTCAATTGAAACCCTTATATTAAGAGATGATATATTAGAATTTAATTACATAGATAATATTCATTCATTTTTTTATAATTTTTGTTATCTATGTACCTTGACCGATATTAACCTTATGAGGATTATTTAAACGTCGCATACCTTCGGTTTTTTTTAATCGTTAAAAAATAAATACTGGTACTATTCATCATCACTACATAGTATAAAACAAAGTCGCTTTCTCTGTCCCTATATCCCTATGTATGCTTAGATCTTTAAAACTACGCAACGGATTTTGATGCGGTTTTTTTAATAGATAGAGTGATTGAAGAGGAAGGTTTATATGTATAATAACATCCATTAAATAGTAGAGAAATACTGTTATTTTTGAGGTTTCTAATGTGATGTCGTAAATAATTACATTTTCTCCGCTTACATTGCAAACGCAGGCTGAACCCTACGAGATTTATCAATTGCGGGACATAGCGTTTCTCTTTTGTTGTTGATGATTGTTGATTATCTTTTGTATGTATATAAAAATGAATGTCTGTTTGTTTGTAATACGACATTAAAACTCAAACTGAAACTTTCACAGAATCTTAATAAGAAATCGGTAAACCACATAGTGCGAAAACGATCAAGGTTTTCTCATGAAATTTCAGTAGGGGGCGTGTTTAAAACTGGGTGGGCCTAAATATTCGTATAAAATAAAAGGTAAAAAATAGTTCTACACAGCCGTACTATTTTTTATGGGCGTGACATAATTTGAACGAAAGTTTGATCAAGTTGTATATGGTTCATGTAGTTTTTCATATAATTGAGTGATATGTCGATGTTTTTTTTTTTTTTTTTTTTGAAAAATGCATTTTTCTAAGTGGTTTGATGGGTGTCATGGGGTAAATTAGTATCATATGAAAGGTAATAAAAATACCTTTCATCTTATAAAAAATTGGTTAATATAGAGAATTTAAAAAATTAAAAATGTTCATGTAAATTCTCTAACAGGAGATATATATGTGTGCAAAATTTGAACCGGGTTAATTTGGAAATAATTAATATTAAAGCCCCCTTCACTTCAAATTTTTTTCAAAAACTGTTTTTACCGGAGATATACGTGTAAAAAAAATTTCGGAAAAAATTCAAATCAAAAACTCAAAAATTTTGACAAAAAGTTCGTTCTATCGGCATATGTTTAAAATTTAAAGTAAATCGGGCTAATTAAAAAAAAACTGTATGGTCCCGCCCCCGGGCCTAAGGGCATATTCACTCCAAAAAATTTACAAATACTTTTGTCCGTCGGGATAAACATATGTTTAAAATTTGAAGAAAATCGCGCTAATTTAAAAAAAATTATACGGGCTCCCCTCGGGCCTCAGGGCCCATTCGATCAACCCGCAGGGCCCGGCGTCTGTAAAATTTTTACAATAAGTGTTGTACATCGGAGATACACACGGTTATAAAATTTGAAGAATTTGAAGTTAATTATTGTCTGATCAAATCTGTCAGAAAAAAAAAAGTTTTTTTAGTATCAGAAAAAAGTTTAATTTTTCACCTAAATGCTTCATAGTAGTCGACATGTCCAATGTTTTAAGAAGCAAACAACTACAGCTGTCACAAAATTGTTTTGTATGTTTCTTCAGAGTAAAAACATCATATCCGAGAATTATCGGAGCGTAAAAAAACGATTTATAGAAAAAAGATTTTTCAGGGAATGAAAAAAAAAATACAGATAAAAATTCTGACAGTTAAATTATCTCTCCGATTACTCAAACATAAAAAAACACAGCCATAGTCTCTTCGATAGAGGAATTCATGATACGTAAGTTAAAGCGGGTCGAAAACAAGAATTCGAAATAGTTTACGACTCACGGCGGAAATCGTGATAGGGTTCCAGTGCGCTACATTGTAAAAATCGTCAAGTGCATTGATAGTTTCTTAGTAGATCAATAAGTATTTTCTTTTGTTTAGATATAAGTTTCTTTGACAAATATATATATTTCCTTTTTTAGTAAATAAGAAAATTATGTTAGAAGGTACGTATAAATAAAGCTTCATTTAAATAAAAAATTTAGATTCTACTCAACTATACCCGTTCAGTCATCCTCATTTACTCTTCCTGCTTTTACCTCTTGGTGAAAATAGCTAAAGAGGAACTAGGCGGATCTAATGCGATTCTAAGCTTTTCTCAGTATATTCGTTTTTCAAGGAAAAATTATTTCTCTGAGTTTCGCTCGTTAGAAGTAAATTTCCTATATTAATATTGATTATCCCTTGTGGGCTCTACTATATAAAGGAAGATTCCCATGTTTTGGAACAGCCATAAAAAAAGGCACACACATATATAAAAATATTTATGTGGAGGCAATTTTAATGTTTATTAATATTAATTAAAACCTTTTCACATTCTCAGTTTCAATAAAACTAATCGACAGTTAATAACCAAGTTAAAAGATCTGGTTATTCAGGAAAAAAACCAATTCAAACTTGGTTAGCAAATTAACCAATTTCACCCATCACTACTTGACTGACTCGTCATAAGCAAGGTATATAAGCTATGTTGATTTGGCAAAACCAGCTTGGCTTACAAAAACAATCGCTTAAGCATAAAGCCGAAGTGTCTTTAATGTAAAATTTTTAGGTTTAAGAAAACTAAAGCGGTGTTTTTTTTCATTTTTTTTCGAAGGGTTGTCATCTTGTCGTAAGAAATGACTTGGCCTTAGTTTGAAAACAAGCAAAAGTGAAATTTAAAGTGAATTTTTTTGAAGAATATAAATTAAATTTATTAAAGAAAATTATTTATATACGTTTTTTTTTATAAAATGAACCAAGACGAAGAAAGTGTAATAATCCAGGAAACAATGTTTTAGTACCAACACATAAAAATTAAAATGCATCGAAAATTTAAAATTTTATTTGGCTACGATAAATAGAAAAATATGAAAAGCGGAATGCAAAACAAATTGTGCAGCAATCTTTTAAATACTTACTTACTTATGTCCTATATCCCGTTGTGGATCCTAGGCCTCTACTACGCCTACTCGCGTGCGGTTTATGGCAATAAAAGATTTAGTATTTTTAATAAGACAGTAGATTTTTAAAAGATTTGGTATTTTGGTGAATATATAGTATAGCGATTAATGGAATTTTCATTATCTGCCACGCCTCCACCTCACACTGCCTAAAAATGTTAACGGGACTTGGGGGAGGGGTTTCCAACCTTTTTTGCGTTATTTTTTTAAAAAATCATTTTTCTCAGCAGTTTGATGGAAGTTAGAGGGTTAATTAGTATGATAGAAAAGGTAATAAAAATACCTTTCTTATAAAAAATTGGGTTCAATCCAATGTGAAAGTCATTTTTTGGCTCTTACTCTGACGAGGGGGTTGGATTGAACCAAATATTTTATATGAAGGAAGGTATTTTTATTACCTTTGATATGATATCAATTAATTGTTACACATACCTGTTCTTATATGTGAATAACTGAATTATATGATATTTCACTCAATTATATGAAAAACCACATGAACCAGGTACAACTTGATCAAACTTCCGTTTTAGCTGGCGTACGCCCATAAAAAAAGTACGGCCGTGTAGAAGTAATTGGGCCCGCGCACTTTTGAACACGCCCCCTGATGAACTTTAATGTGAAAGTCATTTTCATTCTGTCGAGGGGGGTTGGATTGGACAAAATATTTTATAGGACGGAAGGTATTTTTATTACCTTACATTTGATACCAATTAACTCCCTAACATCATTCAAACCAGAAAGAAAAATGCATTTTTCAAAAAAGTGCTCAAAACTTGAATTCCCCCTCTCTCCTTAAGGGGGAGTTTCCGGGAAAAACCGTCGGTGGGGGGGGGGGGTTGATAGGCGGGGGGATGGGCGGGGAAAAATTCCTTAATATTCCTTAAAACACATATTTGCCTCGTTCTCTACCAGCGTTGTGGAACATAAAATCAATGGAGTATAGTAACCGTAATTTAAAAAAAAACAACCCATAAAAATTAAAATTTTTCATCTAAATTCTCTAATCGCAGAAATTGATATGGGAGCCCCTCGATCCTGGGCCATTTTTTTTTATTGTAGGAGAAAATCATCGAAACAAACATTTGACATCAGATGTTAAAATTGAAAAAGCTCAGATCATTTTATTCTGAGCACTTAGAGCACGCTCATACTCTGAGCAAATAAGAAACACGAACATTTATCTTGAGAACTCTTTGACTGATCTGAACTAATTTATGAAAACGCCAAATGACAGAATATTGTGAAAACTTGTTGTTCTATCTGTAAGTTGATATCGACAACAAAAAAAACGAAATCAATAAAAATACAATTCAGTATATAATAAAAATGTATGTTGAAGTAAGCATAAAACATGTATGTCTCGTTTCATTTGCTGGGTTCATTTGTGCGTGCGCTAAGATTTCTCTCTCTCTCCACCAGCACCAAAACCATGCAGCGCAGCCGACTGCGCAGCACACACCGCACACAGTCCATAAAGGGCGACGAATATCTGATGCCAGTACAGATATTTAAAAAATGTATAAGCGCCTTGCGGCCGAACCCGGGACCCGATCACTACCAAATTTTCGAAAAAGTATTGTTTATTGGGTATACACATGTGTGTAAAATTTGAAGAAAATCGGGTAAATTTTTTAAAATTTTTGTTTGGGAGCCCCCCCGACCCCGCAGCCCGAGGGGCCTCAAAATTTAATAGAAAGTGTTGTCTCCGGAAATACACATGTGTGCAAAATTTCAATAAAATCGGGCCATGGGAAGTGGGTTAAAAATTGATCGCAAGAATCCACGACAGACGACCGACCGACGACCGACCGACGACCGACCGACGACCGACCGACGACCGACGACCCACGGGCAAGTGAAGTTAATATAGAGAATTTAAAAATGACTAGCGCTCTTTAAAATATACCAAGAAAGACTTCCAAAATATCAATATCAATAATTGCTTCGCAACTTTCGTTGACAAAACGACCAATATAATGTTCATATATAGCACTGATGAATTTTAAGTCCGCAAACGTATTCCGTATTGTAGGCAGAAAACGAAGAGTTATTGAAATACGTTGACTGACAGGTATAGCATCTCGCATGGTATATGCGTTAACGACAAGCTTCGTTGGAATGACCACATATTTACCGTCGCCAAAAATGCTGCGAAATGTTTAGGTTTTCTAGCCCGGTGCAAGAAATATTTCACTCCCTCTGATCTGGCTACTATATACAAGGCTTTTAAAACCGCAACTTAAATTTAAATGTAGCCGCCCCGCTCATGTTCACTCATGTTGCACGGCGTAAGAGCATTCGGTGTGTACTATATGTTCTAACTCTGCCTTATTAATTTCAGTGTAAAACACAACCCAAAAAAAAACAACCCATAAAAATAAAATTTTTCATGTAAATTCTCTAATAGGAGATGGGTATGTGTTAAAATTTGAAGAAAATCGAGCTAATTTTTAAAAAATTTATATGGGCACCCCTCGGACCTCAGGGCCTCACTCCAAGAACTTTACAAAAAATGTTGTCCATCGGAGTTACACACGTATATAAAATTTTAAAAAAATGGGTTGTTTTTTAAAAAATTTGCCCAATGATCCAATTTTTTTACAAAATTTAAAGAAAATCGGGATAATTTTTTTAAAAAAAGTTATGGGGCCCCACGAACCCGGGCCCGGGGTCTCCAAAATTTTTACAAAAAGTGTTGTATATCAGAGATACACAAGTGTATAAAATTTAAAGAAAATCGAGTAAAATTTTGTAAAATATTTGTAGGGGAGCCCACCGAACCCGTGGCCCGAGGGTCCTCAAATTTTAATAGAAAGTGTTGTCATCGGAGATATGCATGTGTGCAAAATTTCAATAAAACAGGACTTTGGGAAGTGGGTCAAAAATTGATCGCAAGATTCCATGACACACAAATCCACAAACCCACAAACACACGGGCAAGTGAAGTTAATATAGAGAATTTAAAAAATTAAAAATGTTCATGTAAATTCTCTACTAGGAGATATATATGTGTGCATAATTTGAACCGGGTTAATTTGGAAATAATTAATATAAAAGCCCCCTTCACTTCAAATTTTTTTCAAAAACTGTTTTTACCGGAGATATACGTGTAAAAAAAATTTCGGAAAAAATTCAAATCAAAAACTCAAAAATTTTGACAAAAAGTTCGTTCTATCGGCATATGTTTAAAATTTAAAGTAAATCGGGCTAATTTAAAAAAAAAATGTATGGTCCCGCCCCCGGACCTAAGGGCATATTCGCTCCAAAAAATTTACAAATACTTTTGTCCGTCGGGATAAACATATGTTTAAAATTTAAAGAAAATCGCGGTAATTTAAAAAAAATTATACGGGCTCCCCTCGGGCCTCAGGGCCCATTCGATCAACCCGCAGGGCCCGGCGTCTGTAAAATTTTTACAATAAGTGTTGTACATCGGAGATACACACGGTTATAAAATTTGAAGAATTTGAAGTTAATTTTAAAAAAAAAAAAATTATTGGCCCATCGGAGATAACAGCCTGTATAAGATTTAATAAAATTCGAGTAAAAAAGTATTGTACATCGGAGATACACGCGTATATAAAATTTGATCTGAAAATCTGACCTGAAATCTGAGCCAGCCACGGGCACGCAAAGTTGATATAGAGAATTTAAAAATAGGAAACTGTGTATACACCGTGTTGTGGTCGGTTCACAACAAAAAACACAGAGAACAGAGTAAAATTACCCCGGTGGAATAAAAAAACACAGATACCGTACAAAATGAGCATTGAAACTTATCGGGAATGAAGATCTTGCGATCTCAATAATTACGCTTGAACACCGCAGCGATATCATGCTTGTCACTGCTTTATCGCTTTTACCACCAGCAGTGCTCGGAAGTAATAGGCAGTTCCTTACCGTCTCTCAATAAATTCAACAACTTAAATACAAATAATTGGGGCGCTCTACATAAGTTGTGAGGTCTACTTGTTTTTACTGTGTCCTCAACGTAAACACCCACTCTCGTTATTTTTGCCTATTGCTATTAGCCCAAAACAAACAAACAAACAATTGAGTGCTGTTTTTAATATGGTTCACATTCACATTTTTTCAGTATTTAAAATTTTAATTTTTAAACGTAATTTTTTAAATATGTTCATCGACGACATTCCAATATTCATGAAACGATAAGTAACGTATTTCAACAGTAAAATTAGTGTTATATCTGCCGCACTGTCCTCAATTGAAACCCTTATATTAAGAGATGATATATTAGAATTTAATTACATAGATAATATTCATTCATTTTTTTATAATTTTTGTTATCTATGTACCTTGACCGATATTAACCTTATGAGGATTATTTAAACGTCGCATACCTTCGGTTTTTTTTAATCGTT
This sequence comes from Nephrocerus scutellatus, assembly GCA_947095585.1. Taxonomy (NCBI): domain Eukaryota; kingdom Metazoa; phylum Arthropoda; class Insecta; order Diptera; family Pipunculidae; genus Nephrocerus; species Nephrocerus scutellatus. Next base: position 88,715,473 of record OX352763.1, on the reverse strand, counting down.
AAAAAATAAATACTGGTACTATTCATCATCACTACATAGTATAAAACAAAGTCGCTTTCTCTGTCCCTATATCCCTATGTATGCTTAGATCTTTAAAACTACGCAACGGATTTTGATGCGGTTTTTTTAATAGATAGAGTGATTGAAGAGGAAGGTTTATATGTATAATAACATCCATTAAATAGTAGAGAAATACTGTTATTTTTGAGGTTTCTAATGTGATGTCGTAAATAATTACATTTTCTCCGCTTACATTGCAAACGCAGGCTGAACCCTACGAGATTTATCAATTGCGGGACATAGCGTTTCTCTTTTGTTGTTGATGATTGTTGATTATCTTTTGTATGTATATAAAAATGAATGTCTGTTTGTTTGTAATACGACATTAAAACTCAAACTGAAACTTTCACAGAATCTTAATAAGAAATCGGTAAACCACATAGTGCGAAAACGATCAAGGTTTTCTCATGAAATTTCAGTAGGGGGCGTGTTTAAAACTGGGTGGGCCTAAATATTCGTATCAAATAAAAGGTAAAAAATAGTTCTACACAGCCGTACTATTTTTTATGGGCGTGACATAATTTGAACGAAAGTTTGATCAAGTTGTATATGGTTCATGTGGTTTTTCATATAATTGAGTGATATGTCGATGTTTTTTTTTTTTTTTTTTTTTGAAAAATGCATTTTTCTAAGTGGTTTGATGGGTGTCATGGGGTAAATTAGTATCATATGAAAGGTAATAAAAATACCTTTCATCTTATAAGAAATTGGGTTCAATCCAATCACCCACGACAAAGTAATTGCCAAAAACTGACTTTCTCATGAAAGTTTAGCAGTGGGTGTGCTTAAGAGTGGGTGGGCCTAAATATTGGTAATCTATGTAAGGTGAAAATTATTTCTACACAGTCGTTCTATTTTTATGGGCGTGGCCTAATTTGAACGGAAGTATGATCAAGTTGAATTTGGTTTATGTGGTATTTCATATAATAGTTGAGTCATATATCATATGAATGAGTTTTTTCATACATAATTACATGATATACTATTATGCAGCTTTTTAAATGGAAAAACTCCTATCTAAATATAAATTAATCAAGCGCACTTTATTATACAGTGTCCATAATTTTCAATAATGCTTTTTAAAAGGAAAAATTCCTATCTAAATATAATTTAATTGAGCGCAATGTGTCCATAATTTTTAAAAACGCCTTTTAAAAGGACAAACTCCTTTCTAAATATAAATCAATTGAAAAATATAAATTAATTGAGCGCAAAGTATTCATTTCTATGCATAAAATATTAGAGCGAGGGAAATCGCATCACCTATTTTCTTTAGCGAAAAACTCAATCATTTGTAATGAGTATAAATTGATCCCCCTTTCATGAAAATTAGGACACGCCCATAAAAAAGTATGGTTGTGTGGGAAAAACCTTCAGCTTTAATTTGACTGTTGAACTTTTACGGAAAAGTGAGTTTTTTTACTTTAATTATTCGGAAGTAGGTTTGATTGGCCCATTTTTTTTAATGGACGGTAGTTTTATTTTCCTTCATATAACATCAATTAACTGCCAAACCTCCTTCAAACCAATGAAAATAATGAATTTTTAAAAATAACACTCAAAATTTTGGAAGTTATTCAGCATGCCGCTGAATACGATTTGCTACTGTCAATTAATTATTTTGCGTTTTATTTTGTGATATACATATTTTTGTTGTGCTTGTGAATATAATAAATTGTTGTGATAATATATAAGAAATAATTATTTATCAGCCAAAATATAGAAATGGAAGTTAAAAAAAGGACAAGACGACCAAATTTCTCAGAAAATGATCTGATGCTACTTCTAAAGATATTAGAAAGTCATCGAGAAGTTATCTCATGTAAAATGATAAAAATTTATAAAATTATTTACAAACTAACCCTTTTTAAATTCTCTATATTAACTTCACTTTCCCGTGGTCGGGGGGCTCCCCTACAAATATTTTACAAAATTTTCTCGATTTTCTTCAAATTTTATACACATGTGTATCTCTAATATACAACACTTTTTGTAAAAATTTCGGAGACCCCGGGCCGGGTTCGTGGAGCCCCATAACTTTTTTTTTAAAAAATAACCCGATTTTCTTAAAATTTAATACACGTGTGTATCTTCGATAGACAAAACTTTTTGTAAAAAATTTGGACACCCAGGGCACGGGTCCGTGGGCCCTATAACTTTTTTTTTTAAAAAATTAACCCGATTTTCTTAAAATTAAATACACATGTGTATCTCCGATAGACAACACTTTTGTTAAAAATTTTGTGACCGCGGGCCCGGGTTCGTGGGGCCCCATACAATTTTTTAAAAAAAATTAACCCGATTTTCTTCAAATTTAATACACATGTGTATCTTCGATAGACAAAACTTTTTGTAAAAAATTTGGACACCCCGGGCCCGGGTTCGTAGGGACCCATAACGTTTTTTGTAAAAAATTAGCTCAATTTTCTTCAAATTTTAAACACATGTGTATCACTGATGGACAAAACTTTTTGTAAGTTTGTTGGAGTGATCGGGCCCTGACCCCGTGTGGTGTCCATGTAGTTTTTTAAAAATTAGCGCGGTTTTCTTCAAATTTTAACACATACCCATCTCCTATTAGAAAATTTACATGAAAAATTGTATTTTTATGGGTTGTTTTTTTTTTATTATTAGATGATTCCGAGTTATATGGAGATGAACTTAACAAAGCCTGGGAAAACTTGGCAAAAGATTTTTCAGCGCAAACCTGTATAGCGCAATCGGGAGAAGAAATACGAAATAAATTCAAAGATTTAAAATCGCGCACAAAAAAAAAGATCGCGGAAATTAACAGTTACCAAAAAGGAATTGGAGGTGCTCCACCGAAGGTATTATCGGACGTGGAGAAATTAGTAGAAAAATTATCGGGCGAAAATGCAATGTCTGGGTTTAACTATTACGCAGATTGTTTCTCTAAAAACCCCGTTGTCATTATTACTGAAGAAGAGGACGACCAGATTGTAGTATTGGATGGGGAGGAACCAAATCCGGGAACCACAAATGCAGGACCGCCAATAACACAAACCCAACAAAATGGGGGGCCGTCCAAATCCAAAATTAAAGCCGTTGGGCGATTCAAAAAAACTATGCCCAAAAAATAGAGAAAAGTGAAGAAAGAAAAAAGGATCTAAACAGCAAAAATGATCAGATTGATCAAGAGTTGCTAAAAGCTTACAAAGAAAAATTAAAAGTTTCGAAAGAAAAGCTGGCGGTAAGAAAAGAAGCTCTCGCTGTTTCGAAAGAACGACTAGCTGCTGCAAGAGTTTTTAGAATTTGCCAAAAATAATGGCAAATCGACAAATGCAGAGTTAAATAATATTTTTTTTAAGAGGAATACCTCGTAGAATAAGCGCAAAGAAAAGTTTAATATATCTCCTGAAACTAAAAGACTGTGCCACAGTGCAATAAATTCAAAAACTATTTATTTTAGTTTTATTTATTTATAATTTATTAAAATTTTTTGTTTGTTTTTTGAATTAAGTATGAATATGTACAAATTATGAATTACTAAAATATATGTTTTATTTTATTACACACTGTTTTAACTATTGATTTTGAAACTATAATTTATCAAAATGTTTTTGTTCATCTGTCCTCTTATTCCTGAAGTAGATTGCATTAATTCACCATCATCTTCACGGGTGCCATCATCGTCGTCTTCTTTCTCATTCTCCAGAATCATCACTATCATTCTTAAAATTATTGGGTTCATTTTGTGTTTTGGCAATGTTATGTAAAATGAAGCAACATAATATAATTTTAACACACTTCTCCAAATTGTAGCACAGCATACCACCAATTATGCTTATTATCCTGAAGCGGCTTTTTAATATGCCATAAGCTTGTTCAATTATCTTTCTGGTTTTTTTTACATTTGTTGTAATTTTCTTCTCCGGGTGCAGATGGGCTTATTACTGGGGTTAGAAGGCAATGTTCAAGTGGATAACCACTATCGCCCAATAACCATGCATTTTCCGGAAACGCTTCGGAATGAAGAAAATTAAAAAGCGACGAACTCTTATAAATATGGGTGTCATGTGTGGAGCCTGGCCATCTGACCACCACGTCGGTAAATATGGCATTTGAGTCACAAACCTACAAAATAATGCATACAAAGTTTAAAAAGCTTATATAACTTACTGCTTGAATATTAATGGAACAGTAAGACTTTCGGTTGTAAAAAGCATATGCATCCCAAACAGCTGGTTTTTGGATAGCTATATGTGTCCCATCGATTGCGCCAATTACATTTGGGAAGCCATATGTGTTGTAAAATCCCCGTTTTATGTTGGGCATTTCCACTTCATTTCTTGGAAATTTTATAAATTTTTTTGTTTTCAAAATTAAAGCCAACAAAAATTCACCAAAAATCTTACTAATGGCAGACTGTCCCAAATTGTGGTATAAAATTTGTCCACTCACAAATTGGAAATTTCCAGTTCCCAATATATTAAGAGATGTTAAAACCTGTAATTATTCCAAATAGATATTAAATTTATGGAAACACTGAGTAGATATTTACAATTAAATGAGGAGGAAACGCTTTGCTTCTGTTGGTCGGTCTTTTTAAATGAATATATAATTCATCTATAATGAACAAAGCGGAACTTTTTGTAAACCGATATCGCATAAAAAATGTGTTATCATCACAGTCAAAAGGATCCTCGCGGTCACGAAATATCTTCCTATGAATCCGCTCATTTCGTCTGCGTCGTTGAATTATTAACTCCATTTACAATTATCACAATTGGGGTCGCAAAAAAGCAGAAAAAATTTAACGAGTTGCGACTGTCATTTTTATCGAGGATGTCGATTTGGTGATTCAGCGGTGTTAACTTGCCTAACACGCTTGCGACTGAATGGAGGATATACCCCTTATTTGGCATATATGTGTTTTAAGGAATTGAAGAATTTTTCCAAACTTTGCAAACATGTGTCTCCGATCGGAGAATTTACATGAAAAATTTCAATTTTATAACATTTTTACTAGCTCGCTTTAGTGTCTGTCTGTTCGTGTCGAATTTTGTAATTCATTTTAAACTAACTTCTCATTGAGCTAGAGACTTGAAACTTTAAACATAGCTCAGAACTTCATGAACATTGACAAATCACAAAAAAAAGACAAATCGCAAAAAAGGAAACTTTAAACTGGTTTGAAATTTGTTTCAGATGAAAGCAAACTACTACGCACAAAACTCGTTTTAAACGCTTTAAATTAAAAATGTATTTTTATTAGCTAACATGTTTATTGGTTGTTTTTATTAAAAAAGTATTTTTGAATCTTCTATATATAAAGTAGAATATTTGTGTAAACATATTGTTAACTGACAATCATGAAATATATATTTACGAAAAAATTTCACTGGTTGTTTTTTTATATCCTATTAATTGCATTAAACAATTTATATTTTTGCTAAAAGTATTTGTAAAACTTTTATTTTATTTGTATTTATATTGATTTTCTAAATGACTTGAATTACTTCCAATTGATGGACCTATAAAAAAATCCAGTAACAATTAAAATAGACTTTTAATTTTTATAAAAAAACCATTGATATTCACATTTATCGTATTTATAATTAGATATATCTCGAATTTTTAATTTTAAAAATTGATATAAAAGTACTATTAAAGCACGTTTTTCGTACAACGTTTTAATTTTCCATCGATTCTTATTAATTCCGGTGAAAGAAAAGGTTCAATATTTAAATGTACGATTCGTGCATCACTCTTAAATTTTTGCGGTGAATTAATTCTTTCACGACATGTCCATCTCGCTCGTTTAACCTGTTTTATAATATTATCAAAGCAACAATAACTTTTAGTTTCATATTTTTTCCGAAATAGTTTGAAAAAGTTTGAACGTTTATTTACATACGGCGATAATTGGCAAGATAGATTTGTTGTTGATTTTGATGAAAAAGCAGGATTTTGTGAATAACTGTGAATTTGAGCTGACCTGGGACTATTGCGATTTGTTTCTGATTTATTACTTCTCTCATCAACGCAAATCTGATCAATTGAATATTTTTCCTCTTGCTGAAAATCATTAGATTTACTAATCGTCGTCTTTATTTCACTGCAACATTGACGGGAAAAAAATTTTGTTTCAATCTCAGCTGATGTTAAGCTTTCGTAAACCATTTCCATTTGATTGAAATATTTACAATGAAATGATATATGCACGGGATCAAATTGGTCCTTTAAAAAATTATTATCAAATGTTCTATTTTGTTCATTTATATTATATCCAATGTCTAATTCAAGTACATCATCGCCACTTACGTTGCACACATCAATTTCTTCACTTTCTTCATCACGGCCATCAACGCCATTATACACAATATTTGAATGCCTTCTTTTACCTGACTCGACATTAGAAAGAAGTTGTTGACAGTCGGTACAAGTAAATATTTTAATGTTACTTTTAAGGCAACTTTTGTGAAAAGCTACAGAGCCACACGTATTGCATGTGATTAATGGATTTTTTGGTGTACTTTCTTTTCTACCTTTCTTACACATACAATTATCTGCTAAACATTCACTTGGACGTTCTAAAAGTTCCGCAAATGCGTTCGTATCAATCTCCCAAGCTGCATCTCTAATAATCACCAAATAACGAAATTTAAATCTTATCTGGCGATATTTAACACTACTTACCTGTCTGGAATAAAAATTCCTTTGTATACTAAACGGTCTCGGAATATTTTACTGTCGTTACAAAGAGGGCACTTAAAGAAATACCCAGCGGTTTTGGCAAATGACGCTAAGCACCACTTGTGGAACCAACCATTTTTGCAACATGGAGCTTTTAACATATATACAGGACTAAATTTCACACCCAGTGGCATCAGATCATCAAAACAAATACAACATGTTTCTGATTTCTTCGGCGGGGCACTTTTTTTGCAACGAACATGACGGTCACAAAAAGATTTAAAAGTTCCAATGAACTCACTTTCTGTTCCGTTCTCCAAGCCACAAACCGTATGAAATGTTCGTCTGCATTTGGTTGCACAGCATGATATGTTAGCACTTCTTTCCTTACAGTAAGTGCAAATCTAATATATAGATATATTAATATATAATAGGTACTATAAATTAGTTACTTCTCAGTTACCGCCGAAGAGATACGTTGAGCCTCCGCCTTTATGTCTGATGTCATAAATCCAAAAAAACCTTCATCATCATTGCCGGCTTGTATCAAATTTGAAGTCAAGAGCTAGAAAAATCTGGTTGCCTTAACAATAAAATGTGTACACAAATTTTTTTTACCAAGCAGAAGTAATGGACAGACATATCAGGTTTCGTCAAAAATTCGCCATACTTAGTTTCATCTCTTTTTGAAGATTTGCACAAATAGCATTTCTTCATTTTATTGAATTTTGATTTTAATATTTATTTTTAGTTCAAACAAAAAAAAACAAATTTAAAATGCGACTCCTCCAACTAGGTACATTACATATATCAAAAAGCCAACAATCCGAATCCCACGCTAGTTAAAGTTATGTCTCTTTCCAATTGCTCGGAAAATTAAAAGCGTTGGAAACTATCGAATTATTCGATAGTTGCAAAATGTTGATATATTCGATAATTAGATAAATAGTTATCAAAATCATTCAATTACTATTTTTCAGAAAGCATTCGTTCAAAACAATCGAATGAAAAAAAAAACTATTCAAATGTTTTACTATGAATAGTCTGGTTTTTAAATTCTCTTCGCGTGCCCGTTGGCAGAATCTTGTGATCAATTTTTAACATACTTTCTAAAGCCCGATTTTATTCAAACTTTGCACACATGTGTATTTCCCATGACATTTTCTCTTAAAATCTGGGCACCTTTAAAAAATTTACCCATATTTTTTTCAAATTATATACACATGTGTATCTCCGATGGACAACACTTTCTGTAAAAATTTGGAATTGAAATGGCCCCGGGGTCGGGAGGTTCTCTAACAACAATTTTTAAAAATTTTCCCGATTTTATTCAAACTGCACATTGTGTATTCCCGATTAGAGAATTTACACGAAAAATTTAATGGGTTGTTTTTATTTTACTTTGAGCTTTGACTGATTGATTTTTGTTTTGTGCACGTGCGTGCACTCTGGCGATGGCTGTTCTGCGTGTATGTATCCATTTGTCATTTAATGTTAAACTTTGGACTATCGAATGGAAATGTTCGAATGGTTTTACATTTGAACAAATGATTTTTCCATTCGTTTGGACTATCGGTTTGAATGGTTTTAGGTTTTGAACAAATGATTTTGCATTCGTTTCGACTTTGGACTATCAGTTGAAAATGAATGGTTTTTGGTGTTTAGACGACGCATCATTGGCAACGGAATATTCACTGTATATTTATTAAAATAATTCGTATATCTGTTATATTAAAATAAAAATATAAATGAAATTATCAAATGTAATTATAGTAACTTATCAAACTTTCGGATTGAATTGTATTCATTAAATTATATTGTCAAATGTAACCAGCTTCACTATACACACATTTCGATTGTAACTAAGACTGTCTGTAAAGCATTTTTTCATTATTCCTTTTTTTACAACCTGAAGATAACATTCACATCACATTCATATTGCAAATGTCAATACCTTTCTTGTTTAATAAAATTCTTCTCTTACAAACATTTAATTTGGTTTTGTTAAATTATTAAATTTTATATAATTCTTAATTTTACAAACATTTTTTGGTGCCGAAACCCGGGAAGTGAAAAACTGCTAGAATATATGTGTAAGTGTATCGGTACGTGATACGACATTCAAAGCCGATCAAACCAAAGGGAATTTAGTGAAGCACCAATTCGGAAATATTACGCAGAATCGACAGCTAAGTATCACATATTTATCGTACCTAATATTTGATACAAATACTTAATTACTTCCAATTAATTTATATCGAGCGGTTTTTGGACAATTTAATATAACGAAATCCGACATTTTGGAACCAAATCCGACATTTTGAAATTTAAATCCGACACTTTGGAATTTAATTGCAAACCCATTTAATTGCATACATATATTGGGTTGTTAAATCTGATATTTGGAAATGGCGGACGGTCTTATAAAACAAAAATGGCGACTTATCTTTCAAAATTAAATGCCACTACGGCGGAAGTAGATGATCTAAAAATTCGATTAAAAGGAGTGGATGAAATAATAAAGGAAATTACGCACATTGAGGATGAATTGTTTAACATCAACCCTGATGCAGAATCCAGTCTTGACGAGTTTGAAGACAAATATTATTCCGCCGTAGCGACGGAATCATAGATGAAGGTGACAACCCGCATATTAGTAGATCTACTAGTGGTGAAGTTAAGTTACCTCGTATCCACATACCAATATTTTACGGTGACTTTACTCAATGGCAATCGTTTTATGATCTATTTGTATCGACCATTCACGACAATATGATGCTGAATACTGCGAAGAAGTTCCAGTATCTGAAAGGTTACTTAGGCGGTGAAGCTGCAAGCCTAGTAAAACATTCCTTGATGCGAATTACTTCGATGCTTTAAATCGTCTCAAGGAAACCTATGACCGCAAGAAGGTATCGTGAATAATTTCATCGAACGATTTACCAATCAACCAAAAATTCGTTCACCCACGGCGAATAGTATTCAAACCTTAATGCTTGTTGGCGATGAGGTTACGCACGGCTTAAGGGCTCTCGGTTCCGCTGGAGAGTCACGAGACCGGTGGCTTATGTATCTAATGAAAGACAAACTTGACGACGAAACCAAGGACCAATGGGCGCAAAAATCATCAGCCAATGATTTTCCAACATTTGAGGAATTTCTAAGGTTCCTCAGATCACGAGCCGACGTATTGAGAGAGCGCAACAAGGACCATCGTACCAAAGATGCGTTCTTGCAACCATTGCAATCTTCAAGGCAGAAGGTAGTGAAATCACTTGTTTATAGCGCTTACTCATGCCCGCAACTGCAATGACCATATGCTATTCCAGTGTAACAAATTTAAGGCGATGACCGTTCCAGAACGCTGAAATCTAATTAAATCAGAAACTCGTTGCTTCAATTGCCTCGCGACTCCCACATGGTTACTCGTTGTAAAAGTAAAAAGAAATGCCATCATTGCCCTAAACGGCATAGTTCACTTCTTCATGTCGACAACGAAAAACGTGATGCCGATTTGGCACCTAAGGGGGATGCTGAACTCAAACCAGTAACCTTTTACCATTGCAGCTCATGTTCCACCAATTTATCACCGACCGATATTTCAACGCCAACCAGAACTGCCATTTTACCTACGGCATTAATTCAAGTTCAAGATTGATACGGACAGTATCAATTGTGTAAGGTTCTACTCGACTCAGGATCTGAGACCTCAATTGTTTCTGAACCGTGTGCTCAAAGGTTGGAACTGATAAGTATCTACGCTAAGATTGCCTTCCAGGGACTCGGCCAGATAAATGCTGGTCACACCAAAGGCATCGTTAGTCTGCAGATTGTGCCACATTTTGAATCAGACTTTAAGCTTGCCGTGGATGCCTTTATAATAGTATCGGCGGAACAGACCATACTCTCCAAGGCCTGACTTCTCGCAACCATTTGTGTTGAGCATGCATATTTTTGAACACAAATGGAGGGACCTACAATTTAATGCCGGATCCGAACGGCGAATTGAGAAGCTTTCAGTGACAAGTTATTACTCTCAGATGTTTGTCAAACTTTCGCGAGAGGTGGGACACCGTGAAAAATACTTTGGTGTTACTGGGATTCGAACCATGAACCCCCTGCTCAGCAGTCCATGCAAATCAAGATATTTTATTCAATTTCAACTAATCGATCCACAGTTTGATAAATCGAGCAAAATTGACATCCTAATCGGAGCTGATAGGTTATTTTCAATTTTGTCTGATGTATTGTCAAGGGATACCGAAAATAGCACAATAGCCCAAAATACCAAATTGGGTTGTATCGTCGCAGGCAGCTCTAAAAATTCAAACCATTTGAATACATCCATTTTGTCACTACAGAGTGAACTTGATCTTGACCGTACACTTCGCCAATTGTGGGAAACCGAGGAACCACCATCATCCGAAAATCGGGTATGTCCATCCCAACAAATATGTGAAGACTTGTTCTCATCAACCACTACTCGCGATGCCGATGGTAAATATATAGTAAGACTACCATTTGATCCAAATTCTCCACCTATTGGAGAACCATTTTTAATGGCAAAAAACCGATTACTGTCCATGGAGCGCAGATTTAAGCGAGAACCCAATTTTCATCTACTCTACAAGGAATTTCTGCATGAATACCTCAATTTGGGTCATATGGAGGAAATTCACGTGCCATTAGCATCTAGCTTTCACTACTATTTACCACATCATGGTGAAATAAAGGCCGACAGTACCACTACTAAGTTACGAGTGGTATTCGACGGTTCCGCAACCACTACCACCGGGAACTCGTTGGACGATACACTACTCGTAGGCCCGACGCTCCAAAATACTCTTTATAATATTCTGCTTACGTTCCGATTGCACCAATTCGTTTTCTGCGCTGACGTTGAGAAGATGTATCGGCAGATCTGGATGCACAAAAATTATCAAAAATTTCAAACGATTCTATGGCGGTCCCATCCAGACGAGCCCATACGTCATTACAGATTAAAAATCATCACATACGGCTTGTCATCATCACCATATTTGGCAACGCGCGTATTTCAGAAACTGGCTCTTGATAACCAAATCAAGTTTCCAAGAGCGTCAAATGCAATTTTATGTAATATGTACATCGATGATCTTATGACGGGTGCCAACTCACTGTCTGAAGAAATCGCACTAAATAGAGAGATCAACAAAATTATATAAGTGCGAAATTTCACCTGCGTAAATGGATATCAAACTCCAAGTGCTTGCTAGAAGATCAATCTACCGCACAACCAACCAAAGACATAAACGAGCATCCAGAAACCCAAAAGGTTCTCGGACTGCGATGGCTGACTCATACCGATTCTTTCACGTTTAAAGTCAATCTTCCGGATGAACCACCACGAACGCGTCGCAAAATCCTCTCTGAAGCTAGTCGGATATTTGATCCTTTGGGGGATTTGGCGCCGTTTGTCATCTGACTAAAAAATATGTTCCAACGTTTGTGGCTAGTAAATATCGGCTGGGATGATGATATACCTAATGAAGCGCAACTCCAATGGTTGCATATAAGAGATCAATTATCCCAACTTCAACATATTTCCGTTCCACGATTGCTCCAAACAAGTGGAAACGAAATGACGCTCCACGGTTTCTGCGACTCAAGTGAACAAGCCTTTGCTGCATCGGTATACGTGCGAGTTATCGATTCTAGAGGAACTATGCGTACGTCACTGGTCACGGCTAAAACCAAGGTCGCGCCAGTCAAGTCACTCACACTGCCAAGACTTGAACTCTGTGGAGCAGTGCTGTTAACCAAACTAATCGTTCCAGTCGCCAAAACCTTAAACGTAACAACCCAAAATATCCATGTTTGGACGGATTTAACCATAGTTTTGGATTGGTTGTCTGCTCCGCCAAGACAATGGGATTGTTTTTAAATTCTCTATATTAACTTCACTTGCCCGTGGCTGGCTGGCTGGCCAAATCTTGCGATCAATTTTTAACCCACTTCCTACAGCCCGATTTTATTGAAATTTTGCACACATGTATATCTCCCAAGACAACACTTTCTATTAAAATTTGAGGCTCCTCGGGCCGCGGGGTCGGGGGGCTCCCATACAAATATTTTACAAAATTTACCCGATTTTCTTTAAATTTTGTACACATGTGTGTCTTCGATGAAAAACACTTTTTGTAAAAATTTGGAGCGATCGGCCGCTTGGGGACCCCAATATACAATTTTTAAATATCGCTATATCGCATCAGATCACGGCAAAGTCTGAGCTCTGTGCTTTGTGAGCAGCGCTGTTCGCTGCCGCTGCGTCATTTGGTGAATGATTTTGCCACAAAACGAGCACGCAGTCTCCAATTACCCAAGAAAAGCAAATTAAAATATATCTCACCATTCATAGATAAAAAAACGGGTGACAATTTACTTTGGGTCGAGGGTCGAATCGGCAAATCATTTGCACCTTACACCACTAAACACCCAATAATCCTTCCTGGTGACACCGAAACCATACGAAAGTTAGTACGCCAATTACACATTCGATATTTGCACTGCGGCCAATCACATTTAATAAGTCTTTTGCGCACGCATTACTGGATTATTGGCGCCGCAAGACTGGTAAAAATACATTATTCATCACTGTTTCAAACGCAAACCCAAACTATTGGATCAACAAATGGGAGAGTTACCAGCTGAACGGGTACAGGAAGCACGACCATTCCAAAGGGTGGGCTTAGATTTCGTTGGACCACTTAAAACATATGCTGTAAGAGGTCGGGGTCCAAGAACGCATAAAACGTATATCTGCATTTTTGTGTGCCTATCCATTAAGGCGATTCATATCGAGCTGGTCCATGATCTAACTACCGACTCATTTCTCGGAGCGCTCAAAAGATTTATGGCTGAAAGGGGAATTTGCAGTGACATTTTCTCCGATAATGCGTCAAACTTCAAAGGGGCAAACAGTCAACTCATCGAATTTAATGAATTTTTAAACAAAAATTTACATTTGATTTCTTCTCCTATTTTTAGAGAATCAATCAATTGGCATTTTATACCTCCAAATTCACCACACTTTGGAGGTTTGTGGGAAGCGGCTGTAAAATCCACCAAAACGCAGCGGTATCGAATCATTGGTGATCACATATTAACTTACGAAGAACTATACACGCTGATGACTCAAATTGAAGGGATCCTAAATTCGAGACCAATCTGTCAACTAGCAGATCATCAATTGGACATGTTAACTCGAGCGCATTTTTTGATTGGTCATCCAACTTCTATCATTCCCGAACCACAGTCATCCAACTACTACTCATCCTGGAACCGACGGTTTAATTCGAGTAGTTACTATTAAAACCTCCCTGGGAGAATTCGTTCGGCCAATACATCGGCTGGTAGTACTTCCAACTGAACTCTACGATATTCAGGGCGGCCAGGATGTTTAGACGACGCATCATTGGCAACGGATATTCACTGTATATTTATTAAAATAATTCGTATATCTGGTATATTAAAATAAAAATATAAATTAAATTATTAAATGTAATTATAGTAACTTATCAAACTTTCGGATTGAATTGTATTCATTAAATTATATTGTCAAATGTAACCAGCTTCACTGCACACACATTTCGATTGTAACTAATGCAAAATTTACATTTGAGACGTGCGAGACAATGTGAGCGGGCCGACTATAGTTCAATTGAAGTTGTGGTTAGCCAGAAGAGATTGACTTTACACGAATATTATAGTTATTTTATATCTGCAGGGGAAATATTATCTATAGCATTATGGTAACATTGAAAAATATACTTCCGGAAGTTTATTTTTATGGTAACATTTAGTGATTTTTTCTGTTTTCTCTCTTCGCATAGCGTTTCTGCTTTTTGCCATAAATTTGCAGATCATTCGTCATTTAGCAGGTTCTCATAGATGTGTGGGAAACTGTGTTGCGCACACTACACGATTAATATAATGCCATTACTTCGTGATAATGATGTTGATAATGATCGTATCAGTCGAATTAATGAATAACAATTTATGAAATGATGTGAATAGGGATTTTCTTATTTCGTTCATCATTACTAATAATAACATGTTATTAAACGCATGTGGTTTGTTTTTTTAATGAAAGGCATAACAATCGCAAGCATTTCTTTCAATTATTATTATAATTATTGATTCGTTATCGTTTTCGTATTGCTTTTATCAATGTATCAGCAGTTCATAGAAAATAAATTGAAACCGGCTACAAACGTGAGGATATATTAGCTGTGTTGCTTTAGCAAAACCAGCTTGGCTTACAACAACAATCGCATAAGCATAAAGCCAAAGTAAACCAAAAAAATTTTCAGGATTTAGGAAACTAAAGCCAACCGTAAGACGGCAAAAGCTGTTCCTTTAAGATATTAAAGTAAAACCAGCATATCTTTACCAAAGCAACACAGCTATTGTAAATCACATTTCTTCGATGTTTTAATTTTATTAAGGTGCTTAGACATCCTTGACTCTTATTGCAGTAGCGCAAGTCATTCAGGGAGTTTTCCCTTGGTAATATGTTTAAATATAAAAAAAAGTCTACTCGAAAATAATTTTTGAATATTTGCAGTTCATTCAATGCCCAACACACATAAGATTAAAGAAGAAAAACATTATTTGCAAAATTTTAAATACATCACGTTTTTAAAACGAAGTAAATAGTATAACATTAGATTCAAAATGAAAAACGTGGGGCGTGCAACTATTCATGCATCAGTTAACTATTGCATGCGCTCCAGATTTTTTATTTTAAATTATTGTTTTTAATTAATCACTAAAATCATCAGAATCACTGACAATAAAATTAAGAGCCATATTTATAGTCGTGTATATAATAATAACAACATTCGGCGCGACAGACCATTGCGGTCAAAGGCCTTGCTTATCGCAACCATTTGTGTTGAGCATGTATACTTTTGCACACAAATGGAAGGGACCTATAATTTAATGCCGGATCCGAACGACGAATTGAGAAGCATTCCGTGACTAGTTATTACTCTCGGAACGTTTGTCACCCGTTCGCGAGAGGTGGGACACCGTGAAAAGTACTTTTGGTGTTACTGGGATTCGAACCACGAACCCCCTGCTCAGAAGTCTGCTCTTATCCACTGAGCTACGGCGCCCAGTCGTGAATATAGCCATGGATTAATCCACTGTATTCGAAAATAGCCTTAGCCACGGTTTTAGCCATCGATATCGAGGTATAAATCCAAGGATACATTTTATAAACTACGTTTATAAATACGAAAATGGGGATAAATCCGCCGATTTAAATGTTTCCGCGACAATAAATGTGGCCCAAAAGGCCGTGATTACATCCAAATCCGGATCCAAGCAACTGTGTCTTCACCTCTTCACTAATATTTTGTTAATTTATAAATGTCTTGTTTTTTTAGATTTAAACAAAAAAAAATTAGTTTTTTGTGTATACGCGAAAGAAAATAACTTTTTATTGTTGGCTTGATTAATTTTGTACTGAGAATCGGATATTATATTTCAATTCATTAAAATTAATTTGTTCTAGTCAAAAAAGTAAAACTTTTTTTGCAGTGTTAAGTATAACTTTGTGTATTCTAAAAAATTTGGCTACGCAATGCTCAGTTGAATTTTTGCTTACCAAAGTATTGTATTTTTCTATGTTCTTAATAGCACAATAATCGAATGTTCTAATAACGCTATAATATTGCTATAATGTACTGTTGATGTTTATTTTTATGTGCAGTTGTCTAATTCTTTCTCAACTAATTTTTTTTTTGTTTAAATCTAAAAAAACAAGACATTTATAAATTTACAAAATATTGGTGAAGAGGTGAAGACACAGTTGCTTGGATGCGGATTTGGAAGTAATTACGGCCTTTTTGGCCATATTTACTGTCGAGGATACATTTAAATCGACGGATTTATCCCCATTTTCGTATTTATAAACGTACATTATAAAATGTATCCTTGGATTTATAACTCGATATCGATGGCTAAAACAGTGGCTTAGGCTATTTTCGAATACAGTGGATTAATCCATGGCTATATTCACGACTGGGTGCCGTGGCTCAGTGGATAAGAGCATGGACTTCTAAGCAGGGGGTTCGTGGTTCGAATCCCAGTAACACCAAAAGTACTTTTCACGGTGCCCCACCTCTCGTGAACGAGTGAAAAACGTTCCGAGGGAAATAACTAGTCACAGAATGCTTTACAATTCGCCGTTCGGATCCGGCATTAAATTTGTGTGCAAAAGTATACATGCTCAACACAAATAGTTGGGAGAAGCAAGGTCTTGGACCGCAATGGTCTGTCGCGCCGAATATTATTATTATTATTATATTCACGACTTAATATTATTGTCAGTGATTCCGAGGATTTTAGTGATTAATAAAAAACAATAATTTAAAATTAAAAATCTGGAGCGCATGCAATAGTTAACTGGTGCATGAATAGTTGCACACGCCCCACGTTTTTAATTTTGAATCTTATGTTATACTTTTACTTCGTTTTAAAAACGTGATATATTTGAAATTTTATAAATAATTATTTTCTTCTTTTTAGTCAGGTGTGTTGGGCATTGAACGAATCGCAAATATTCAAAAATTATTTTCGAGTAGACTTTTTTTTATATTTAAACATATTACCAAGGGAAAACTCCCTGAATGACTTGCGCCACGGCAATTAGGGTCAAGGGTGTCTAAGCCCCTTATTAAAATTAAAAATTCGAAGAAAATTTGATTTACAATATATCCTCACGTTTGTAGCCGGTTTCAATTTATTTTCTAAGAATTGCTGATACATTGATAAAAGCAATACGAAAACGATAACGAATCAATGGAATCAATAGAATCAGGGAAAAACTATAATTATAATAATATTTGAAAGAAATGCTTGCCTTTCATTAAAAAAGAGCAGGGTAGGCGGTGTCGAAGACACGGCCGTGGGTTTTGAGCGTGACAACGTCTGTCCGGGACGAAAAAAAAGAAAACAAAGATCATGTTGTCTGTGGGACATAAACACGGACGGATATATTAAAATTTTTGGTAGATATTTGTTTTTAATCTTTAATTTTTTATTTAACCAAGCCTTTTCCACATCACCCAATGGGGTAAGCTTTCAGATGCATTTTTTTACATGCTCTCCCCAGTAGGCATAATGCATGAGTTATAGAAATAACATTTTGTGGCTTAAAGTCGTAACTCGAAGCACATCAGCAAGCTACTGCTGCCTCTGAGAACTTGATAAGATATTTCAGCCATCGATGGAGTTTAGGCATGCATATATGATGCCTATACCACTGGCGTACCAGCGCCAGCTTGGGTACTTCCAGATTCCTGGTGACCCCATGCATAATTTAAATCTAATAAGGCTATGACTTATGACACCACGGAAGATAACCGTGTTGCCCCTTATCGGGGAAGGCATCCTTGAATTTTATACCTTCTGCCAGGTGACTAGGGTCTATAAGCTACATAAATACTTAAATCAAAAACTACTTGTAAACTTAAAATCTAGATTGCGATCTTTATATAAAGCATTTGTATTGGACTGCCAAACCCTTCAACCAAAGTTTGAAGAACGTTCATCCACTTCTCTTGTGAAACTCAATCAACTACGTATGTTAAGCACGTATGCTGACCCGGACAGCATCTTAAAAGTGGGACAAAACAATTAAGTAGAAATTACCGCCTCCAAAATTCAATGCTGTCTCCTTTCATCCAAGCGAAACTTAAATCCAATGCCATTATCCATGAATGGCACTTGCATCGAGGAAACTGAAAAACTCACATTCATGTGTATGTGGGTTAACTTTAGCTATATTTGGCTCTAAAACCGGGGTCCGGTCCTGGCCTCCCGCAAAAAATCTCTCCACCGGTCCCAAATTCGAGGCGATGTCATTCAGTTTGGTATCCCTAAATTCTGGGCGTCCAGGTGTACGCCATCCTTCCAGCGTATGCTTGGCCGGCCTCGCTGTCGTGTTCCATAAATCCTACCGCAAATGACTTTCCGAGCATGATCCTCTTCGCTCATGCGAGCAAGGTGTCCTGGCCACCGGAGCCTACCGAGCTTAATTTTCTTTACGATGTCGACATCGCGGTAACGCTCGTAGATCTCATCATGATAGAGTCTCCGGAATGGTCCTTCTTCACATACGTGGCCAACAATTCTCCGTAAGACTTTTCGCTCGAACGATCAGAAGGCTTTTTGCTAAGCACCCAAGTCTCGGATCCATATGTAAGTACTGGTATGATCATTGTCTTATATATCAGCAGCTTGGATGTTATGGTTATGTTCCTGGATTTGAAGAGTCTTGACAGACTATAGTAGGCTTTTTTGACTTTAAGCAACCGTGCGCGTATTTCTAGTTCCATGCTGGTATCGACTGCTACAGTTGACCCGAGATGGTTAATGGATTCCCCTACTTCAAATTAGCGCTCCACTATTTGAATTGAGGGACCAATGTTGGATCTCCTACTCGCAAACGTGGCTACCATGCACTTTGTTTTGCTCTCATTTATGTGCAGCCCCAGATTTCGTGCCGCCTCCTATATCTGGATTAAAGCTGCCTGTACAGCTCTTCGGTTTCTACCAACGATGTCAATATCGTCTGCGTAAGCCAGTATCTGAATGGACCTATAGAGGATTGTTCCCCTTGCCGTTACGTCAGAGTCTCGGATCACTTTCTCCAACGCCAGGTTGAAGAGGACGCAGGCCAGTCCATCCCCTTGTCGGAGCCCGTTATAGATGTTAAATGGGCTTGATATTAATCCAGATATTTTTACTTGGCTTATAGCATTGGTCATGGTCAAGCTACATAGTCGTGTCAGTTTATTTGGGATGCCAAATTCTCTCATGGCGAGTTTAGAAACTCTAGATATTTTTCCATCAACTGCCTAAGGGTGTATATCTGATCAGTTGTTGATTTGCCTGGGATGAAGCCACACTGGTATGGACCAATGATGACTTTAGCGTATGGGGATATCCTGTCTTGAAGGATAGAGGAGAAAATCTTACACGCGGTACTCAACAACGTTATACCACGATAATTGCTGCGTTTTGTGATATCTCACTTCTTATGTATGGGGCAGAGCGCATATTCATCGTCGCAAAAAATGCGGCGAAATGATGAGTTTTTTTAACACGGTGCAAGAAATAGTTCAGTCCCTCTGATCTGGCTACCATCTACAAGGATTTTATTCGTCCTAAACTTGACTACAACTGTCATATCTGGTCTGGTGCCCCTAAAACTACCTTGCATCAGCTAGATAAAATACAAAACCGTGATAAAACTTATTGGTGTCGAGAACGTTGCGAAATCAATAGATTCGCTTGAACAACGCAGGAACGTTTCCTGCTTATCACTGTTTTATCGCTTCTTCCACAAGCGGTGCTCAAGATAAATATCCAGTTGCATGCCACCTCTCCTTGAATTCAACCACAATACTCGTGGCGCTCTAAATGCTCATCGGTTTACCTTTAAGCCCGTCTTCGGACGGACAGTTAAGTTCAGAAATTCGTTATTCAGCCGTACAACACGTATGTGGAATGCTCTGCCAAGCTATGTCTTTCCACATCATTATGATCTATAGGCATTCAAGGCACAAGCTCATAGACATCTCTTCTTTTCTCCTCCTTTTGCTTAACGCCCATTTGTGTCACACGATTTATTATAGGACGATGATAAGAAAAATAAGATTGTATCTCAAAGTTTCTGCTGTGATGTGACGAGCAAACGAGATATCAAGACAAGTCCCTCCGAGAGTGGTTGAGGCGCGATTGTCTGTTACGCAATCCTAATTTAATGTGTCTTTCATGAACTTAATGAAATCTGGGTTGGTATTTATATCCAAATTAAAATCACCGCACAACGGTATTGGGATATCCAAGTCGACGCGCATGCGAATGTATGGCATCAAAGCTTGTACAACAACATGCTCACATTTTGTGATGACGTACCTGGGTGCACGTATACAGCTCCCAGAATGAATGTAGAATTCAAACTGGCTGCTGTGTCTTCTGTCAGACACACATCTCCAAACGTGCGAATATGTCGAATGCGACATCCAAGCGCCTGCAGGTAGAATTTGACGAAACACGTTTATAAATCGCTACACCACCAGCAGCGTTGGTAGTCGAATAAGTGCGATTATTTAGTCGTGTAATGCATTCATAATTATGGATGGGAACCGTATCTTCGTTATCACCCATCCATGTTTCGGTAAGAGCTAGGTATTCGCATCGCTGCATTACGGCATCTGTTTCGACCTCTTTATTATGCGATTTAAGACTTTGTACGTTTAAATTCAGAATTATGATCTGAGAAGCTGTTGTAAAATCACAAAACGTCTGCGCTGTTTTCATAAGCGTAGGAAGTAAGTGCTGGTCAAGTCGTTTAAACTCTTCCCTAATCTCTCGCATGGCAGGCGCATCATTTCTCCGCATTCCGTGTACGAATCGAAGCGGGGCATCTTTTTCGGTGGTTATGTATAAACCATCGAGAGTTGTCACTCGACTTAGTGCAACATACACTGTAACGAGGTTTTCCAGCCGGGGTAAAACTCAGTGTGACCTGGGTTCTTTGTTTATAGGTTCGTTACAATAAAAAGAATTTATTTGTTTGGGAAATGGAATTCGATCTTTTATTCTCTTCTTTCAGTTAACAATTATTTATTTGTGTAAATTCAAGTGTAATGTTTATGATATCTGGTCGTATCCTCGGCGGCGGTGTATATATGCTGGCGAAGCGTAGTACCGGGGGCGTTGGTGTTGACTATGTGGATGGCGAGCGCGGTGTCGTTGTACTAGCGGTGGGGCCCTTGTACCCCTTTGGCTGTAGTATCAATGTTTGCTTAGGTTTGGCGTTAAGCGTGGGCGCAATGGTAAGGATATCCCCCTCGAACCATTAATGCGACGAATTTCTAGCGTTAAGCGTGTGGACGTAATGGTAAGGATATCTCTCTTGAACCATTAATGCGACGAATTTCTAGCGTTAAGCGTGTGGACGTAATGGTAAGGATATCTCTTGAACCATTAATGCGACGAATTTCTAGCGTTAAGCGTGTGGACGTAATGGTAAGGATATCTCTCTTGAACCATTGATGCGATGAATTTCTAGCGTTAAGCGTGTGCACGTAATGGTAAGGATATCTCTCTTGAACCATTAATGCGACGAATTTCTAGCGTTAAGCGTGTGGACGTAATGGTAAGGATATCTCTCTTGAACCATTAATGCGACGAATTTCTAGCGTTAAGCGTGTGGACGTAATGGTAAGGATATCTCTCTTGAACCATTAATGCGATGAATTTCTAGCGTTAAGCGTGTGGACGTAATGGTAAGGATATCTCTCTTGAACCATTAATGCGACGAATTTCTAGCGTTAAGCGTGTGGACGTAATGGTAAGGATATCTCTCTTGAACCATTAATGCGACGAATTTCTAGCGTTAAGCGTGTGGACGTAATGGTAAGGATATCTCTCCTGAACCATTAAAGCGACGAATTTCTAGCGTTAAGCGTGTGGACGTAATGGTAAGGATATCTCTCTTGAACCATTAATGCGACGAATTTCTAGCGTTAAGCGTGTGGACGTAATGGTAAGGATATCTCTCTTGAACCATTAATGCGAAGAATTTCTAGCGTTCAGCGTGTGGACGTAATGGTAAGGATATCTCTCTTGAACCATTAATGCGACGAATTTCTAGCGTTAAGCGTGTGGACGTAATGGTAAGGATATCTCTCTTGAACCATTAATTCGAGGAATTACTGAGTCTAGCGTGAAGCGTTTAGACGTAATGGTAAGGATATATCTCTTGAACCATTAATGCGAGGAATTACTGAGTCTAGCGTTAAGCGTTTTGACGTAATGGTAAGGATATCTCTCTTGAACCATTAATGCGAGGAACTACTGAGTCTAGCGTGAAGCGTTTGGACGTAATGGTAAGGATATCTCTCTTGAACCATTAATGCGAGGAATTACTAAGCGAGTTGCTAGTACTAGGAATCACAGGGAAGGAAAGAGGACTGGTTGTCGGAATTTCCTGCCTTTTATATGTTTTTGAATCGGTTGGAAAGGTCCTGTTATCTCTGAACCGTGGGACGATCGATGTTGTTTGGTTCTCACGGTCAGTCCGAGATCACGTTGTTGCTATGCTCATTGTGTTTTGTTGTTTCGTTAAATCATTCGATTTTTGTGTTGTTTTGTCCAGCTCTGTACCTGTTGTTGTTGTATTCCTGCGTTGCAGAAATCAAAGCATAATTTGGGTTTTGCTTTGTTTGTCAGTGTACTGTTGTTCTGCTCATCGTGTTGTTTGTTGTTGTTGTGTCTTGGTGCGAAAATTTGTTTGCAATATGTATTTTTTTTTTTTTTTTTTTTTTTTGTGTAGACCCTAGTCCAAGTGACTGACACCGCGACCTGAAAGATCTATTGTATCGATAGGGCATTAGTTGTCTAATAGACATACTACCTTCCTGATGAAAGATAATATATCCTTAGTAGCAGAGTTCTTCAACTCCACTGTTGAGCATATTTCCTTATGGAAGATGCGTTTCCTTAACCAAATAAGTGCTGGGCAATCGCAGAGAACATGTTCGGATGACTCCTCATCCTCGGCACAGAATCTGCATTCTGTTTGAGAGCCCACACCTATTTTGTTAAGATGATATCTAAGGCCACAGTGGCCTGTAAGAAAACCGGCTAGTTTCCTAATGCTACCTTTGTCTAAGTTAAGGATTTCTTTATATGTATAGGGTCTGATCAGTTGTTTGGATTGCCTAAGCCCTGGGGTGTTAACCCAATGAGCCAGACGAAGTTCGCCCTCCCAACTATTAATCACCTTCGTGGCGGCACACCAGTTGACGCCACAAAAAAGTTCAGGTCCTATGAATGCAGTCTCCGAACCTGCTCTAGCTAGTTCATCTGCGGCTTCGTTGCCTGCGATACCTCGATGACCTGGTACCCAACCGAGCTTAACCCTGTTGTGTCTGGCCAGAGATTGCAACGCTTCGTAGCAGCTTTTTACTGTTAAAGAGTCCATCGAGTTGGACGATAGAGCTTTAATTGCTGCCTGACTGTCTGAATAAATATATATTCTAACGCCTTTAACGCCTTTGCTAAGGTTTAACCTGGCACAGATCTCTATGGCATGGAGTTCGGCTTGGAAGACCGTTGGACTGTCTCCCATTGGTATCGAGACCCTTGTATTAGGTCCATAGACACCGGCTCCGACTCCCGATTCCATCTTAGATCCGTCAGTGAACCACACCAGTCCATTAGTGTCTAGTGTCGGAGCACCGTTTGACCAGCTAGCGCGGTCTGAGATCTCAACTTCAAATAACCTTCCGAAACAGTACTCCCTGACCATAACGTCCGGTATTGTGCAGAACATGTCTCTTTCGGGAATTGAGTTGAGAATACTCAGGTGTCCCACAAGGTCGCCTGGTTTATACTTAAATTCTAGTTGCAGCTTAATAGCTCATCTAGCGGCCGTCTTCCTAATGAATGCCTGAAGGGGCGAAAGACCTACGATAGCTTCTAATGCTGTCGTTGGGCAGGTACGCATAGCACCTGTAATACCTAAACAGGCAATCCTTTGGAGCTTCTGAAGCTCGTTTGCCGTTTTACGCTCGAGTGCCTTGGGCCACCATATTATGGCCGCATACGAGATTATGGGTCTCACCATCAACGTGTAAATCCAATGTATCATCTTAGGATTGAGGCCCCAAGTACTGCCGTAAAGTCTCCTGCAGGCCCATAGGGCCCTTGTAGCGCGTTTAGTAGCAGACTTAATATGAGCATTCCAGTTAAGTCTTTTGTCAAGGATAACTCCGAGGTATTTGACCTCGCTGGAATACGTAAGAGTGGTGCCTTTAATGATGATTGGATTTAAGTCAATCAATATTCTTTTAGTAAAAGGCACTAGAACCGTCTTGCAAGGATTGATGGATAACCCTTCCCTGCTGCACCAGTCTAAAACTGTTAAAAGCGCACATTGCATGACAGCAGAGATAGTCTTGCAGTGTTTGCCTCTTATTATAATTGCCAGGTCGTCAGCGTAGCCTATGGCAGTGTAGCCTAATCTGTGTAGATTGGCCAAGAGATCGTCTATGACCATTGACCACAGAAGGGGAGAGAGGACACCTCCTTGGGGGCATCCCTTGACTGCGGTCACAGACACTGACACTCCTCCTGAGGAAGATGTGATATCTCGACTCTCGAGCATAGCCCTAATCCATTGATTGGTCGAGGTTTCGATACCCTTATGACTAATAGCTCTCTCTATAGAGTCATAGCCAGTGTTATCGAAGGCGCCTTCAATGTCCAGAAATGCACACAAAGCAACCTCCTTGGATCTAAAAGTTCCTTCTATCTTTTTAACCAGATAGTGGAGGGCACCTTCTGTGCTTTTGCCTTTTCTGTATGCATACTGGCTTGAGTGCAGAGGAGCAGATATCTCTAGTCTGCCTCTAATATGAACATCGATGAGTCTCTCCATGATTTTCAGGACAAACGATGTTAGACTGATAGGTCTGTATGATTTAGGTAGCTCGCTAGGCCTATTGCCTGGTTTGGGGATAAAAATCACTTTTACCTGTCTCCAGGCGATCGGGATGTACCCCCAGTTGTAGCTAGCTCTAAATAATAAAATTAAGATTGGAAGGATAGCATCGATCGCCTTCTGTAGAAGAGCGGGAAAGATGCCATCCCCCCCAGGGGCTTTGAATGGTTTGAAGGAGCCTACTGCCCATCTAACCTTATCTGAGGCAAATATCTTACCAGATAAACTATTGGTTCTACTAGCGATGCTAACCCTTCGGTCAATCGTGTTCGAGTTTGTGTGTGGTACACTGTTGTACGAGCCGGGGAAATGAACATTTAGAAGTGTTTTCAGTGTGTCTTCCCGGTCCATCGTGTAGGTACCGTCATACTTTTTCAACAGACCCACAGTATTTGTCTGATCTTTAACGAGTGCCTTGTGGATTCTCGCAACTGCAGGCAGTTCAGCGATATTTTCGCAGCACTTCCTCCACGTGGCCCGCTTAGATCGTCTTAATTCAGAGTTATACTCTGTAAGGGCGGACTTATATTCGTCCCAGCTCTTCGTGCGTTTAGCAGAGTTGAAGAGTTTTCTTACTTTCCTCCTGAGCTTGGCCAGTGTGTCGTTCCACCACGGAACTTTGCGTTTACAAAGATTAGTTTTGACGACACAACTGTCATGGTAGGAAGTAAGTAGTAAATCATTAACTTGGTGAGCTGCCTCGTCTAGTACCTCTATTGAGTCAATTGGTGAGACAAGCAAATCTAATTTAGAGAGAACTATTCCTCGATAAAGATTCCAGTCGGTAGACTTAGGATCATATCTGGTAGAGGCATGCTCCAACGGGCCTGGAATATCAAACCTGATGTGTAGGTGGTCTGACAGCGATGCCTCGTCGGACACATGCCAGTTAAAAATGGAGTTTGAGATAAAAGGACTCGCGAGTGTGAGATCTAGTACCTCTTCGCGAATCGCATTTACGAAGGTTGGTTTTGAGCCCTTGTTTATGATATCTACATTATTGCTAATAAGATAGTCTAAAAGACACTCACCCCTTCTATTGATACCGCTGCTTCCCCATACCTCATGGTGCGCGTTGGCATCGCATCCTATGATGTACTGGATGTTCCGATCTTTGCAGTACGTGATCATATCTTGTACCTCTTTAGGCGGAATGGTATCTTCATCCCCTGGGAAGTATGCCGAGGCACATACAATGTTGTGTTTTCCCCTCTCGGTCGGAACCTCCACCAGAACGGCTACCAGGTCCCTAGTTATAAATTCTGGAATGGGAAGGAAGTTAATATTACATCTAATAAGGCAGGCCGCTCTTGGAACTGCCTCCCCACATTTTACTATCAACTTACCTTTCCCGTCCTTTAGACCCTTCACCTGTCCGCTAATAGCCCAAGGCTCCTGTAAGAGGCCAAGGGCTATGTTCTCCTCGACGAATCTCTTGCTAAGTGTAGCGGACGCCCCCTTAGCATGATGCAGATTCGCCTGTAGCACCTTTATGGTGCTCAACCTTCCTCCTTCTGAGAAAGGGCCTGCCTTATTAGCACAGCTTTTTTGGGGCCCTTACCCCTGCGGCAGGCAGTCTGGCTCGGTTGACCCGTTGATCTACCGTTGTCTATCATACTCCTGGGGGTAAGCGCAGCTCTTGCTGCTTTTTTACCCATTCTGGGAGGGATTGCACCAGTTTGCTTGTTAGCCTTGCTGGAGGATGAGGCTGGTCGTGCTACCAGCTTGGATGTTACGGTTCCGGACCCGCTGTGGTCAACCTGCCCGGAAGAGCTGGTGACCGAAGAGGCGGCCTTTTGTACCGCTGTCGCTGGGTCGGAGCCGCTCAGACTAGCTGGCTCAGTGGTGTTTTGAACCGAGCTGTCTGTATTTGAGGTGCCTTGGTCAGATGCAGAGTTCTTGTCGGTGCTCTTAAGAATCAGCTTAATCTGACCAAAGCGGTACCCTATAACGCCTTTGTTGGCGATAAGTCTTGTCATGGAGGCGTCGTCAACCGCCATTACGAGATGAAGGAGCGCACCTTCCTTCTTACTCTGTAACACCTTCCATGATATGGCATTCACACCTTCGTTCTGGGCCTCGATTGTGGCCAGAACCTTTTCTGAAGGGAGTTCAGTGCTCTGTGGAAAGAACCCACGGACGATGTGTGTCTTCGGGAAAGCTCCCTCTTCCACCAACATCACGTCCAGTCCACTTTTTTCTTTTATTTTTAGGAAGTATTTTTGAAGATCATCCATCCAGATTTCGGATATGTTCCGATGAAACGGGGCCAAACTCCACAGCCGATCATCTCGATCGAGATGTCGATAACCGCTTCTTGAAATTGAGCGATTTGCTCCTTTGTCAGCGGTTTCTTTGACAGGTCGGTCGGGACAACCCCCAGTCTTACAGCACTGGTCACTTGACTGAAAGTTGGAGTGTCTGGTGACGGTCCTGCTCTGGCCTTTTTGGCAGTCGATGAGGGCGGTGTCTGGTCTTCCGACCTGACGCGTTTGACAACGCTCTTAGTGGGAGGCGCTGCTTTGGCAAAAACAAGAGCACTGTCTCTGTCTTTGCCTATGCGTAATGCATGCTTGAAGCGTCTTTTTTCCCTCGAAGTAAGCTTAACATAAGCCTGTTGTTGGATCTGCATTCCCCCTAATGCGATCCCAACCGAGGAGCAACCGGATTTCTCCGAGATGACGCTAATGGTGTCGACAACTTCGGATGTGTAAGACTCGGATGTATCCGAATC
Organism: Nephrocerus scutellatus; assembly: GCA_947095585.1. Lineage (NCBI taxonomy): Eukaryota > Metazoa > Arthropoda > Insecta > Diptera > Pipunculidae > Nephrocerus > Nephrocerus scutellatus. Next base: position 88,687,454 of record OX352763.1, on the reverse strand, counting down.
CACACCCTTGTTGCCAACATCTAAAAGTGGCGTATTTGTCAACACGGGGTTGACCCTGGATATCTTATCCCCCACCGACGAAACACCGGTCTGCATTTGAGCAGGTTCCGTGTTTGTTGTCAACACTTTATTGACCGTCGGAAGGGAATCAGATCCTGACGAGGTTACGAGTGGCTCAGAAGCACTTCTCGATGTTTGTGTCATCACTGGGATGACTGTCATTGGCACAGAAGCCTCTGACACTACAACGGCCCGCTCATACGCAGGTACCGAGGTTGATGCCATTGGAGATGCATCGGTCTCATTTTTATTTTTTGGATATTCTATTATTCCCACGAGTATCCGGGAAAGTAAGTCACCCATGGCAGAGCCCGGTATACCATGAGAAGACCGGTTAAAAACGGAGGTTGCCAGGTATCCGTAGTCCCGTGCTAGCGACCAACAACTCATGGCCATACATCCCTCGGCGCACGTGTCTCACCACTGGATTTAGGATTTTTTAGTCTGTCGAGGTTTTCTCCTCCACTTAATTTTATTGAGGATAGGGTTGCCCCGTTACCCCACACCCTCCTCCTTTACCCGGGCTTGGGACCGGCATGCTGTATCCGCGCTGTGAGAGGTAGTCGACTCGTCCTATTGACCAGAAAACGCTCCAACTCATCTCTCAGGAGTGAGCAGACACGCTTTGTGGCCAACTCTGAGACCACTCCTACTCCCACTAGACGGAAAAACAAGGCGGAGTTCTTTGCAATATGTAAATTCATTTGGGTTGCGTTGCTTGGCTCAGCTCTGTGTGTGGGTTTTGTTGTTGTTCGTGGCTCAGTTCTGTGCGTGGGTTTTGTTGTTGTTGCTGTGTTGTTCGGTATATCGCTCTTCTGTTGTTGGTACTTTTCGGGTGTTGCAATAGGTAATCTCGTTCGGTTGGTGTTGCTCGGCTTCTATGATCTTGTTGTTGTTTGGCTGCATATTTCGGGTTGTTGTTGGTATGTTGCAATAGGCATGCTCGTTTGGTTGGTGTTGCTCGGATCGTCTATTATTGTGCTGTTCGGTATGTCGCTCTTTTGTTGGTGGTGTTTTTTTTATCAGCGTTCGATCCTGATAGGTTGATTTTCGGTAACCCTGTCGGCTGTGTGTGTGGTGATCTGCTCGTTCTCACACTGGGGTGGTGGTGGTTGTTTGCATTTGCCACCATCTCTATGGTTTGCCGATTTCTGTGACTTAGTCATGACTCCTCCTCAGTATTCTGCTCTCCCATGCGAGTGCAGCGTCGGTGGTTCTCCGTCTCTTTCCCCCCCTTCTTAATATAAGTTTCGTACATTAAGAGTTTCTGTGTGGATGTTCGAAAGTTGCCAAAACGAGGGGAAATCTAAAAACGGCGAAATCAAATTGCTCTCGCTCTATTTGTGAGAGTTGGGAGGCTAGGAGAAATGAAATTCTATTTGTTTTGAAATGTTCTCTTAAATTTTATTGTAAATCAATTTCATTGTGATAACAAAATAAAAGAAAATAAATGTAACTCCCAGTCGTGTGGGAAAATTTTGTGTGACAGAATTTTTCCTCACACCTCTCTGTTGCTCCGGCGGACGCTGACCTGTCCCTTCCGGGTCACCATAACACTGAAACGGGTGTCTACCTGGTGGTGGAAGAACTGTAGACGGCGGAGGTTCCCCGTCCTTATTTTTGCTTTTTCCGCAATTATCCTCGCTTGCAATTCGTGGGGCCAGGCTTCTGTCGTTGTTTCGCTGCCTTGGATGATGTCGCTCCCTGTAAGCGACAGTGCGTCGCCTCGTTCGCTCTCCATGCTTGGGGTGGTGTGGTGTTCGACTCCTGGTTTCGGCCTCGGTGGTGGTGTGTATGTACTGATGATATCCATGCCACTGTTCTCGCTGTTTAGGGTGTCGTCTTTGTTGTTGCCACTGTCGCTGCCGTTGTTGTTGCTGTGGCGGCTGCTGCTACTGCTGGGGCTACTACTGCTGCTGCTACTACTACTGCTGCTTTCATAACGTCGGTGGCGACTCCTAGGACTGCGGCTTCTATTGCTGTGGCGTGGCGTTCGAGTCCTACCCCTGTGGTTGGCCTCTCGATTGTTGTTCCCTCTTTTGCCGTCGCTCAGGCCAATGTCGGGGAGTCTTATGGATGGGTCCGTGTGTTCCTTGATTACACTTGCAATTGTAGCTCTTTTTCCCATGGCGCTTTCCAATGACATTTTTTGTGCTGGTGATTCGGTCCCTGTAAGTCCCCATGTCATGACTTTCTCTACGGCTTCCAGGTCGTGGGATTTCCACGTGGGATTTCCACGTAGTTGCTCCGGAAGCAGTGCTGGAACTCTTGCCAGGTCCTGTGGCGTCCCTTCGTCCGGTGTTGCTCCTCTTATGATCTGCACCACTTCGTCTCGCCGTGCTGTCGCTAGGGAATCGTATACGTCGACCGTGGCGCAGTCCGGAATACCCGGGTTGGTGACCGCCACGAGATACTAGTGCTCGCGGTCCCACACGGGCACTATGGCTAGGTCGCTCTGGATGAATTTGAAGTGGCGGTCTCACCTGCTTACTAGTGCACTCCGTCTCCTGGCCACGGTCTCTTCGTGGCGTTGGCTGGTATTGCTGCATTTTTGAGACTAGAAAAGTGCTGCAAATTTGGATCCTGCGTTGTTTGTCTTCGGCCAATTTTCCCAGCATCCAGCTTATACCGACTTCCACTAGAACGTCGTTAAGGAAAACTCCTGGCCTGAGTCGACAGTAGTCTTCTAGCCGGACGTCGATGCTCCTGGGTCCGAGGGGGTACCTGCAGATTACTCCAGCTTGACTTTTTTCGGCTGCCGTCTTGATGGCCCAGCTGCCTGTCTTCTTTACCAGTACGATGCGGTGTACGACCTCGTCGGTTGGTTTTGGTGCCTCCTGAGTGTTTCCGTGTTTGGACATCGTTGGTAAATTTGCTTTTTTTGCCTTCTTTACTTTAGGTGTCTGGAGATGATCGATGATCACTTGTGACTATTTTCCTTGATTAATTTTTACTCAGCACGAAAACAAGTTGCGGGACCTGTGTTCCGTTGATTTTCCTCATACTCAAGTCTCTGATGTGCCTGGACCATTGTTGTTGTCCTGTGTTGTTTGTTCGTCTTCATGGTATTCGGGAACTAGTGTTGAACTAGCATCACGTGTTCCAACGGTTTTGTTACTCTTGGCTTAGTGCTTGATTTGATGCTGATGTCGTCAAATGCTGTTTGCCCCGTGGGAGAATCGGGACAATCTCGACGTGTTGCTTGGGCTTCGGGGATAATGTTGCGGGTGCAGTCGTGTATTTGGTATGTATGCGGTCTCTCCTTGTTAGGTTTTTGCTTCCCACTGTGGCTGTTTTTTTTTGGAATTAATTGTCGTATGTCCATTACCTTGTGCTCTCGGTTGTGCGGCGCTGTGTTTGACGTTCTTGTTCCCTGTTCGCCAGCTATGCGACGTAATATGCCGATCGTTTCATTGTAGTGTCTTCGTGTCGCTGTTGTGTGTGAAGGGGAATTGTTGTTGTGACGTGGTTTGTTTTTTCTATTTCCTGTAGGCAGTTTTCATGGAAGTTTTTTAACTCATTTACGTGTGCAGTGCGAACCTTAGTCTGTCCTTGCTTTCTTAATCTTACGATGACTGGTGAGACGAAATACATTACGCAATAGGGTCCATCATATCTCGGAGCTAATTTACTGGCGAATCCTTCTGCCGCCTTTGATAGATGATGTTGCTTGACTAGAACTAGTTTCCCAATCTCTGGTTTCCAGGGACGTCGCATTAAGTTGTAGTGGCGGGCTTGGTCCCTAGCTGCTCGTTCCAGATTCCGTCGCACTATCTCGAAGATCTCCTTCATATCGGCCTCTCGATCTTCGGGAGCTTTGATTAACGTGCCTGTCCCGGGAGTTATTTCGTCATACAACGCATGCGGGAGGCGTGGTTCTCGTTCTTGCGTCAAAAAGGCTGGGCTGTACCCCGTTGAATCCTGGATGCTGGAGTTTATGGCCAGCATGACTTCGGGTAGTTTTTCGTCCCACGTGCGCTGTTGTGCCCCTGACAGTTGGGCGATGATGGTTTTGACAGTTCGATTGGCTCGTTCAGTAGGGTTCTCTTGGGGGGTGTATGGCGCCGTGAACTATTGGCGAACACCCATGGCCTCCAGGAACCGACGAAATCCTCTGCTGCTGAATTGTGCCCCGTTGTCTGTAATTAGGATCTTTGGGACACCATACCGAGCCAGTATACGTTCGCGGAACGCCTTTTGGACCCCTTCCGTCGTTGCCCTTCGCATGGGGATTAGTTCGACCCACTTCGAAAACCGGTCGAAGAAAACTAAAAGCATAGTATTCCCGTGTTTTGATCTAGGAAGTGGTCCAATGAAGTCGCTGCACAACGTGGCCCATGGTTCGTCGGCTACTTGTGTAAGCATTTTCCCTGCTGCCTGCCGTTGACTGGGCTTGTAACACTGGCAACTTTTGCACCTTTTCACGTGCTGACGAATGTCGCGAAACATGCCCGGCCAGTAATACCGACCACATATTCGCGCTGTGGTCTTTCGAATTCCCAGGTGTCCTGCTGATGCGCTGTCGTGGTTCTCCTGTAGCACTCGACTTCGAAGCGTACTTGGTACGCACAGCTTCCACGGTGCCGTGTCCTCGTCTCCCGCGTGCTGACCTATATGTCGGTATAACTGCTGGCCTTCAATCACGTAATCCGGGAATTTAGCTGGGTTCTCTTTGACTTGATGAATCTTGTTTTGCAGCCAGTGACAGTTTGGTTGTTCCGCGTGTTCCTCGCAGGCTGTCATCAGCGTTTCGTGTGGCTGTCGTGACAGCGCGTCTGCGACGACGTTGAGTTTGCCTCGCCTATACTGTATATCGAACGTATATTGCTGCAGTTCTAGTGCCCATCGTGCGATCCGTCCCGAAGGGCTGGATATGGAGTTAAGCCACTTGAGGGAGAGGTGGTCTGTTACCACCGTAAACCGATAACCTTCGACATACGCACGCATATTCCTAATTCCCCATATGATGGCCAGACACTCCTTTTCGGTCGGAGAGTAGTTTTTCTCTGCGGGGTTCAGGTGCCGGCTGGCATACGCTATGACCCGTTCGTTGCCATCGATTTCTTGGGTGAGGACTGCCCCCAACCCGTAGTCACTTGCATCGGTTTGGAGAGAAAATTTCTGGGAAAAGTCGGGGCACGCCAGGATCGGAGCCTCGGTGAGTTTTTCCTTGAGAGTTTCGAATGCCTTCTGTTGTTCTTCTCCCCACTGCCAGTGCTTCCCTTTCTTTAGCAAATTTGTCATTGGTCGTACGGTTTCGGCGAAGTCTGGGACAAAACGTCGGTACCACGAATCGATGCCCAAATACCGACGCACTTCTCGAACACTTCGGGGCGGTTGGAGCTCCTTGATAGCCGCTACTTTGTCTGGATCAGTGTGTATACCTTTGCTGCTGACTACATGTCCCAGGTATCGTATCTCCGTTTTGCAGAACTCGCATTTGTCGGGATTGATCGTTAAGTTGGCCATCTGCAGCCGTCTGAATACCTTTCGCAGGTTCTCCATGTGCTCTTCGAATGTCCTCCCGATAACGACTATGTCGTCGAGGTATGCAAACGCGTGAGGCTCCATTTCCGGTCCGATGACTCGATCGTGCGCTCGCTGGAATGTCGCGGGGGCCGAGTGCAGTCCGAACGGCATTACGCGCCACTGGAACAGGCCACGACCGGGCACTGTGAAGGCAGTGTACTGTTTGCTCCTCTTCTCCATGGGTATCTGCCAGTATCCATTTCGTAGATCTAGGCTGCTGATGAACTTGGCACCGCGAAGCTTTTCCAAAATGTGTTGTATCCGTGGCAGAGGGTATGCATCTGGCACCGCATTGCATTGAGCTCCCGATAGTCAATACAGACCCTCCACTTGCCTGTCTTTTTCCGTACGAGAACTATGGGCGCGCTGTGGGGGCTATGTGAGGGTTCGATGCACCCCTTTTCCAATAACTCGTCAATTTCTTTGTTGATTATTTCCTGCATCGCTGGGTTTCGGGGGAAGTAACGTTGCTTTATTGGGCGTTCGTCCTGCATGATAATTCGGTGTTCGGTGATATTGGAAACTGCGGGTAGCTGGTCGAACCTTTTGAACTCCTGGTGTAGGAAAGCTGCAAGCTTTTCCTCGTCTGTCCGTGGTGTTGTCTGAGCGATGGTGCATTGGCGGATGTGTTCTTCGGGCTCTGCTCCGTGTTGCAGTTGTACTGTCTGACCGCCACAGCTTAGACGGGCCTCCGCCCGTGACAAAAAGTCCAAGCCCAGGATCACATCGTCCATTGCATCTGGGAGGATCAGGAAGGGAAACTGGATCTCTCTATTCCCTATCCTGACATCTAGCTGTAGGGCCTCTCGAATCAGTTTGGGTGTTCCTTCGGCCATTCGAACGGTCACATCAACGGGTAAACTTTTGGTTGTGCCCCTTCGCTCCTCCGCAAAACGTTCGTTTACAAAACTCTTGGTGGCCCCGGTGTCGATTGTGGCTTTTACAAGCGTTCCGCCTAGGGTGATGGTAGCGAATATCCGATTGGAATCGAATGCGAGAAAATTTACTGGGTATGAGGTGTCGGTCTTGGGGGTTCCGTGGCACCTCGGGTCCGGCGGTCCCCTTGTCCGTTTCCCGACCGTTCGACACGTTTTCGGCAGCACTCTACAGTCCGAATGTTTCGCAGGCCGCAGTCCCAGCAGAAGAGGATTTGGGGGTTGCGACAGTCCCGTCTCATGTGTCCGTCCTGGCCACATCGCAGGCAGGCCATCCTGACGTTTATCCGTGCTTCCGCGTTCTGCGCCACTATGAAGTTCCTTTCGGGTTGTCTGGGTCGAGGTGGAGGTCTAATGGGTTCCGTTGTTCCGTTGTATGGGAAATGACGATGGGCTGCGTATGTGTTTCTCTTCTAATTCGCTTAGGCGTGTTTCGTCCTCAGACGTGACGTCTCGTCCTGAGACGTAGTTGGAAAATCTCTTCCTCAACTCTTCTAGTGTGCCGCTGTTGTCTAGTCTGAACTCGGTCATGTAGTTCTTCATCTCCTCTTTCGATAACGTATATATCCAACTGGTCTTAACCATCTTGGTTTTATACTGGTATTATTAGATTTTTGACTTTATTAGTGTATTCTTACTAAATTCCAGGGTCCCTGCTAGGGCGCCAATTGTAACGAGGTTTTCCAGCCGGGGTAAAACTCAGTGTGACCTGGGTTCTTTGTTTATAGGGTCGTTACAATAAAAATAATTTATTTGTTTGGGGAATGGAATTCGATCTTTTATTCTCTTCCTTCAGTTAACAATTATTTATTTGTGAAAATTCAAGTGTAATGTTTATGATATCCGGTCGTATCCTCGGCGGCGGTGTATATATGCTGGCAAAGCGTAGTACCGGGGGCGTTGGTGTTGACTATGTGGATGGCGAGCGCGGTGTCGTTGTACTAGCGGTGGGGCCCTTGTACCCCTTTGGCTGTAGTATCAATGTTTGCTTAGGTTTGGCGTTAAGCGTGGGCGCAATGGTAAGGATATCCCCCTCGAACCATTAATGCGACGAATTTCTAGCGTTAAGCGTGTGGACGTAATGGTAAGGATATCTCTCTTGAACCATTAATGCGACGAATTTCTAGCGTTAAGCGTGTGGACGTAATGGTAAGGATATCTCTCTTGAACCATTAATGCGATGAATGGTAAGGATATCTCTCTTGAACCATTAATGCGACGAATTTCTAGCGTTAAGCGTGTGGACGTAAGGGTAAGGATATCTCTCTTGAACCATTAATGCGACGAATTTCTAGCGTTAAGCGTGTGGACGTAATGGTAAGGATATCTCTCTTGAACCATTAATGCGACGAATTTCTAGCGTTAAGCGTGTGGACGTAATGGTAAGGATATCTCTCTTGAACCATTAATGCGACGAATTTCTAGCGTTAAGCGTGTGGACGTAATGGTAAGGATATCTCTCTTGAACCATTGATGCGATGAATTTCTAGCGTTAAGCGTGTGCACGTAATGGTAAAGATATCTCTCTTGAACCATTAATGCGACGAATTTCTAGCGTTAAGCGTGTGGACGTAATGGTAAGGATATCTCTCTTGAACCATTAATGCGACGAATTTCTAGCGTTAAGCGTGTGGACGTAATGGTAAGGATATCTCTCTTGAACCATTAATGCGATGAATTTCTAGCGTTAAGCGTGTGGACGTAATGGTAAGGATATCTCTCTTGAACCATTAATGCGACGAATTTCTAGCGTTAAGCGTGTGGACGTAATGGTAAGGATATCTCTCTTGAACCATTAATGCGACGAATTTCTAGCGTTAAGCGTGTGGACGTAATGGTAAGGATATCTCTCCTGAACCATTAAAGCGACGAATTTCTAGCGTTAAGCGTGTGGACGTAATGGTAAGGATATCTCTCTTGAACCATTAATGCGACGAATTTCTAGCGTTAAGCGTGTGGACGTAATGGTAAGGATATCTCTCTTGAACCATTAATGCGAAGAATTTCTAGCGTTCAGCGTGTGGACGTAATGGTAAGGATATCTCTCTTGAACCATTAATGCGACGAATTTCTAGCGTTAAGCGTGTGGACGTAATGGTAAGGATATCTCTCTTGAACCATTAATTCGAGGAATTACTGAGTCTAGCGTGAAGCGTTTAGACGTAATGGTAAGGATATATCTCTTGAACCATTAATGCGAGGAATTACTGAGTCTAGCGTTAAGCGTTTTGACGTAATGGTAAGGATATCTCTCTTGAACCATTAATGCGACGAATTTCTAGCGTTAAGCGTGTGGACGTAATGGTAAGGATATCTCTCTTGAACCATTAATGCGACGAATTTCTAGCGTTAAGCGTGTGGACGTAATGGTAAGGATATCTCTCTTGAACCATTGATGCGATGAATTTCTAGCGTTAAGCGTGTGCACGTAATGGTAAGGATATCTCTCTTGAACCATTAATGCGACGAATTTCTAGCGTTAAGCGTGTGGACGTAATGGTAAGGATATCTCTCTTGAACCATTAATGCGACGAATTTCTAGCGTTAAGCGTGTGGACGTTATGGTAAGGATATCTCTCTTGAACCATTAATGCGACGAATTTCTAGCGTTAAGCGTGTGGACGTAACGGTAAGGATATCTCTCTTGAACAATTAATGCGACGAATTTCTAGCGTTAAGCGTGTGGACGTAATGGTAAGGATATCTCTCTTGAACCATAAATGCGACGAATTTCTAGCGTTAAGCGTGTGGACGTAATGGTAAGGATATCTCTCTTGAACCGTTAATGCGACGAATTTCTAGCGTTAAGCGTGTGGACGTAATGGTAAGGATATCTCTCTTGAACCATTAATTCGAGGAATTACTGAGTCTAGCGTGAAGCGTTTGGACGTAATGGTAAGGATATATCTCTTGAACCATTAATGCGAGGAATTACTGAGTCTAGCGTTAAGCGTTTTGACGTAATGGTAAGGATATCTCTCTTGAACCATTAATGCGAGGAACTACTGAGTCTAGCGTGAAGCGTTTGGACGTAATGGTAAGGATATCTCTCTTGAACCATTAATGCGAGGAATTACTAAGCGAGTTGCTAGTACTAGTAATCACAGGGAAGGAAAGAAGACTGGTTGTCGGAATTTCCTGCCTTTTATATGTTTTTGAATCGGTTGGAAAGGTCCTGTTATCTCTGAACCGTGGGACGATCGATGTTGTTTGGTTCCCACGGTCAATCCGAGATCCCGTTGTTGCTATGCTCATTGTGTTTTGTTGTTTCGTTAAATCATTCGATTTTTGTGTTGTTTTGTCCAGCTCTGTACCTGTTGTTGTTGTATTCCTGCGTTGCAGAAATCTAAGCATAATTTGGGTTTTGCTTTGTTTGTCAGTGTACTGTTGTTCTGCTCATCGTGTTGTTTGTTGTTGTTGTGTCTTGGTGCGAAAATTTGTTTGCAATATGTAAATTCATTTGGGTTGCGTTGCTTGGCTCAGCTCTGTGTGTGGGTTTTGTTGTTGTTCGTGGCTCAGTTCTGTCCGTGGGTTTTGTTGTTGTTCGTGGCTCAGTTCTGTGCGTGGGTTTTGTTGTTGTTCGGTAGCGTTTTCGGGTTGTTGTTGCTGTGTTGTTCGGTATATCGCTCTTCTGTTGTTGGTACTTTTCGGGTGTTGCAATAGGTAATCTCGTTCGGTTGAGGTTGCTCGGCTTCTATGATCTTGTTGTTGTTTGGCTGCATATTTCGGGTTGTTGTTGGTATGTTGCAATAGGCATGCTCGTTTGGTTGGTGTTGCTCGGCTCGTCTATTATTGTGCTGTTCGGTATGTCGCTCTTTTGTTGTTGGTGTTTTTTTTTATCAGCGTTCGATCCTGATAGGTTGATTTTCGGTGAACCCTGTCGGCTGTGTGTGTGGTGATCTGCTCGTTCTCACACTGGGGTGGTGGTGGTTGTTTGCATTTGCCACCATCTCTATGGTTTGCCGATTTCTGTGACTTAGTCATGACTCCTCCTCAGTATTCTGCTCTCCCATGCGAGTGCAGCGTCGGTGGTTCTCCGTCTCTTTCCCCCCTTCTTAATATAAGTTTCGTACATTAAGAGTTTCTGTGTGGATGTTCGAAAGTTGCCAAAACGAGGGGAAATCTAAAAACGGCGAAATCAAATTGCTCTCGCTCTGTTTGTGAGAGTTGGGAGGCTAGGAGAAATGAAATTCTATTTGTTTTGAAATGTTCTCTTAAATTTTATTGTAAATCCATTTCATTGTGATAACAAAATAAAAGAAAATAAATGTAACTCCCAGTCGTGTGGGAAAATTTTGTGTGACAGAATTTTTCCTCACACCTCCCTGTTGCTCCGGCGGACGCTGACCTTTCCCTTCCGGGTCACCATAACACTGAAACGGGTGTCTCCCTGGTGGTGGAAGAACTGTAGACGGCGGAGGTTCCCCGTCCTTATTTTTGCCTTTTCCGCAATTATCCTCGCTTGCAATTCGTGGGGCCAGGCTTCTGTGGTTGTTTCGCTGCCTTGGATGATGTCGCTCCCTGTAAGCGACAGTGCGTCGCCTCGTTCGCTCTCCATGCTTGGGGTGGTGTGGTGTTCGACTCCTGGTTTCGGCCTCGGTGGTGGTGTGTATGTACTGATGATATCCATGCCACTGTTCTCGCTGTTTAGGGTGTCGTCTTTGTTGTTGCCACTGTCGCTGCCGTTGTTGTTGCTGTGGCGGCTGCTGCTACTGCTGTTGGTACTGCTGCTGCTGCTGCGGCTACTACTGCTGCTGATACTACTACTGCTGCTTTCATAACGTCGGTGGCGACTCCTAGGACTGCGGCTTCTATTGCTGTGGCGTGGCGTTCGAGTCCTACCCCTGTGGTTGGCCACTCGATTGTTGTTCCCTCTTTTGCCGTCGCTCAGGCCAATGTCGGGGAGTCTTATGGATGTTCCTTGTGTGTTCCTTGATTACACTGGCAATTGTAGCTCTTTTTCCCATGGCGCTTTCCAATGACATTTTTTGTGTTGGTGATTCGGTCCCTGTAAGTCCCCATGTCATGACTTTCTCTGCGGCTTCCAGGTCGTGGGATTTCCACGTGGGATTTCCACGTAGTTGCTCCGGAAGCAGTGCTGGAACTCTTGCCAGGTCCTGTGGCGTCCCTTCGTCCGGTGTTGCTCCTCTTATGATCTGCACCACTTCGTCTCGCCGTGCTGTCGCTAGGGAATCGTATACGTCGACCGTGGCGCAGTCCGGAATACCCGGGTTGGTGACCGCCACGAGATACCAGTGCTCGCGGTCCCACACGGGCACTATGGCTAGGTCGCTCTGGATGAATTTGAAGTGGCGGTCCCACCTGCTTACTAGTGCACTCCGTCTCCTGGCCACGGTCTCTTCGTGGCGTTGGCTGGTATTGCTGCATTTTTGAGACTAGAAAAGTGCTGCAAATTTGGATCCTGTGTTGTTTGTCTTCGGCCAATTTTCCCAGCATCCAGCTTATACCGACTTCCACTAGAACGTCGTTAAGGAAAACTCCTGGCCTGAGTCGACAGTAGTCTTCTAGCCGGACGTCGATGCTCCTGGGTCCGAGGGGGTACCTGCAGATTATTTGCTCCAGCTTGACTTCATCGGCTGCCGTCTTGATGGCCCAGCTGCCTGTCTTCTTTACCAGTACGATGCGGTGTACGACCTCGTCGGTTGGTTTTGGTGCCTCCTGAGTGTTTCCGTGTTTGGACATCGTTGGTAAATTTGCTTTCTTTGCCTTCTTTACTTTAGGTGTCTGGAGATGATCGATGATCACTTGTGACTATTTTCCTTGATTAATTTTTACTCAGCACGAAAACAAGTTGCGGGACCTGTGTTCCGTTGATTTTCCTCATACTCAAGTCTCTGATGTGCCTGGACCATTGTTGTTGTCCTGTGTTGTTTGTTCGTCTTCATGGTATTCGGGAACTAGTGTTGAACTAGCATCACGTGTTCCAACGGTTTTGTTACTCTTGGTTTAGTGCTTGATTTGTTTGCCCCGTGGGAGAATCGGGACAATCTCGACGTGTTGCTTGGGCTTCGGGGATAATGTTGCGGGTGCAGTCGTGTATTTGGTATGTATGCGGTCTCTCCTTGTTAGGTTTTTGCTTCCCATTGTGGCTGTTTTTTTGGAATTAATTGTCGTATGTCCATTACCTTGTGCTCTCGGTTGTGCGGCGCTGTGTTTGACGTTCTTGTTCCCTGTTCGCCAGCTATGCGACGTAATATGCCGATCGTTCTGGTGTTTGTTTTCGGGATGTTTCATTGTAGTGTCTTCGTGTCGCTGTTGTGTGTGAAGGGGAATTGTTGTTGTGACGCGGTTTGTTTTTTCTATTTCCTGTAGGCAGTTTTCATGGAAGTTTTTTAACTCATTAACGTGTGCAGTGCGAACCTTAGTCTGTCCTTGCTTTCTTAATCTTACGATGACTGGTGAGACGAAATACATTACGCAATAGGGTCCATCATATCTCGGAGCTAATTTACTGGCGAATCCTTCTGCCGCCTTTGATAGATGATGTTGCTTGACTAGAACTAGTTTCCCAATCTCTGATTTCCAGGGACGTCGCATTAAGTTGTAGTGGCGGGCTTGGTCCTTAGCTGCTCGTTCCAGATTCCGTCGCACTATCTCGAAGATCTCCTTCATATCGGCCTCTCGATCTTCGGGAGCTTTGATTAACGTGCCTGTCCCGGGGGTTATTTCGTCATACAACGCATGCGGGAGGCGTGGTTCTCGTTCTTGCGTCAAAAAGGCTGGGCTGTACCCCGTTGAATCCTGGATGCTGGAGTTTATGGCCAGCATGACTTCGGGTAGTTTTTCGTCCCACGTGCGCTGTTGTGCCCCTGACAGTTGGGCGATGATGGTTTTGACAGTTCGATTGGCTCGTTCAGTAGGGTTCTCTTGGGGGGTGTATGGCGCCGTGAACTGTTGGCGAACACCCATGGCCTCCAGGAACCGACGAAATCCTCTGCTGCTGAATTGTGCCCCGTTGTCTGTAATTAGGATCTTTGGGACACCATACCGAGCCAGTATACGTTCGCGGAACGCCTTTTGGACCCCTTCCGTCGTTGCCCTTCGCATGGGGATTAGTTCGACCCACTTCGAAAACCGGTCGAAGAAAACTAAAAGCATAGTATTCCCGTGTTTGGATCTAGGAAGTGGTCCAATGAAGTCGCTGCACAACGTGGCCCATGGTTCGTCGGCTACTTGTGTAAGCATTTTCCCTGCTGCCTGCCGTTGACTGGGCTTGTAACACTGGCAACTTTTGCACCTTTTCACGTGCTGACGAATGTCGCGAAACATGCCCGGCCAGTAATACCGTCGTGGTTCTCCTGTAGCACTCGACTTCGAAGCGTACTTGGTACGCACAGCTTCCACGGTGCTGTGTCCTCGTCTCCCGCGTGCTGACCTATATGTCGGTATAACTGCTGGCCTTCAATCACGTAATCCGGGAATTTAGCTGGGTTCTCTTTGACTTGATGAATCTTGTTTTGCAGCCAGTGACAGTTTGGTTGTTCCACGTGTTCCTCGCAGGCTGTCATCAGCGTTTCGTGTGGCTGTCGTGACAGCGCGTCTGCGACGACGTTGAGTTTGCCTCGCCTATACTGTATATCGAACGTATATTGCTGCAGTTCTAGTGCCCATCGTGCGATCCGTCCCGAAGGGCTGGATATGGAGTTAAGCCACTTGAGGGAGAGGTGGTCTGTTACCACCGTAAACCGATAACCTTCGACATACGCACGCATATTCCTAATTCCCCATATGATGGCCAGACACTCCTTTTCGGTCGGAGAGTAGTTTTTCTCTGCGGGGTTCAGGTGCCGGCTGGCATACGCTATGACCCGTTCGTTGCCATCGATTTCTTGGGTGAGGACTGCCCCCAACCCGTAGTCACTTGCATCGGTTTGGAGAGAAAATTTCTGGGAAAAGTCGGGGCACGCCAGGATCGGAGCCTAGGTGAGTTTTTCCTTGAGAGTTTCGAATGCCTTCTGTTGTTCTTCTCCCCACTGCCAGTGCTTCCCTTTCTTTAGCAAATTTGTCATTGGTCGTACGGTCTCGGCGAAGTCTGGGACAAAACGTCGGTACCACGAAGCGATGCCCAAATACCGACGCACTTCTCGAACACTTCGGGGCGGTTGGAGCTCCTTGATAGCCGCTACTTTGTCTGGATCAGTGTGTATACCTTTGCTGCTGACTACATGTCCCAGGTATCGTATCTCCGTTTTGCAGAACTCGCATTTGTCGGGATTGATCGTTAAGTTGGCCATCTGCAGCCGTCTGAATACCTTTCGCAGGTTCTCCATGTGCTCTTCGAATGTCCTCCCGATAACGACTATGTCGTCGAGGTATGCAAACGCGTGAGGCTCCATTTCCGGTCCGATGACTCGATCGAGCGCTCGCTGGAATGTCGCGGGGGCCGAGTGCAGTCCGAACGGCATTACGCGCCACTGGAACAGGCCACGACCGGGCACTGTGAAGGCAGTGTACTGTTTGCTCCTCTTCTCCATGGGTATCTGTCAGTATCCATTTCGTAGATCTAGGCTGCTGATGAACTTGGCACCGCGAAGCTTTTCCAAAATGTGTTGTATCCGTGGCAGAGGGTATGCATCTGGCACCGACCTTGCATTGAGCTCCCGATAGTCAATACAGACCCTCCACTTGCCTGTCTTTTTCCGTACGAGAACTATGGGCGCGCTGTGGGGGCTATGTGAGGGTTCGATGCACCCCTTTTCCAATAACTCGTCAATTTCTTTGTTGATTATTTCCTGCATCGCTGGGTTTCGGGGGAAGTAACGTTGCTTTATTGGGCGTTCGTCCTGCATGATAATTCGGTGTTCGGTGATATTGGAAACTGCGGGTAGCTGGTCGAACCTTTTGAACTCCTGGTGTAGGAAAGCTGCAAGCTTTTCCTCGTCTGTCCGTGGTGTTGTCTGAGTGATGGTGCATTGGCGGATGTGTTCTTCGGGCTCTGCTCCGTGTTGCAGTTGTACTGTCTGACCGCCACATCTTAGACGGGCCTCCGCCTGTGACAAAAAGTCCAAGCCCAGGATCACATCGTCCATTGCATCTGGGAGGATCAGGAACGGAAACTGGATCTCTCTATTCCCTATCCTGACATCTAGCTGTAGGGCCTCTCGAATCAGTTTGGGTGTTCCTTCGGCCATTCGAACGGTCACATCAACGGGTAAACTTTTGGTTGTGCCACTTTTGGTTCGCTCCTCCGCAAAACGTTCGCTTACAAAACTCTTGGTGGCCCCGGTGTCGATTGTGGCTTTTACAAGCGTTCCGCCTAGGGTGATGGTAGCGAATATCCGATTGGAATCGAATGCGAGAAAATTTACTGGGTATGAGGTGTCGGTCTTGGGGGTTCCGTGGCACCTCGGTTCCGGCGGTCCCCTTGTCCGTTTCCCGACCGTTCGACACGTTTTCGGCAGCAGTCTACAGTCCGAATGTTTCGCAGGCCGCAGTCCCAGCAGAAGAGGATTTCGGGGTTGCGACAGTCCCGTCTCATGTGTCCGTCCTGGCCACATCGCAGGCAGGCCGTCCTGACGTTTATCCGTGCTTCCGCGTTCTGCGCCACCATGAAGTTCCTTTCGGGTTGTCTGGGTCGAGGTGGAGGTCTAATGGGTTCCGTTGTTCCGGCGATGCCTTCGAAGTCTTCTGCCAGGCCGATGAGCTCGTGTAGGTCTCTGAAGTCCTTCCTCCGGATGTAATACTGGTATTCTTGTCGACATTTCCGAAAAATCCTCTCGACCTGCTGTGCACTAGTGTAATGCGCGTGCCTCATTAGGTTTTGCATCACGATTACGAAGTCTTTAAAACGTTCATTCGGTTTTTGCTGGCGCTGGCGAATTTCGTCGTCCAAGTGTTCCCAGAACCTGGTGGGCAGGAAGAACTGTAGAAAGTCCGCTGTAAATGCTTTCCAATTATCCCATTTTTGGTTATTGTTGCGGAACCACAACAACGCACGGTCGCGGAGTAGTTCAGGCATAGTTCTGGGCAGGAGGTCCTTGTTTACGCAGTAGACGTCGGCGAGTTCTTCCAGCCTTTCAATGAACTGAAGAGGTTCCTTCCTTCCATCGTACCTTACCGACCATTTCCTTACTTGGTCCATTATCTGGGCGTATGATATAGTCGCCGTCTCGGTCCTGTTTCGTGTCAGAGCTACTTCAGATAGTATCGGCGATGCTGCTCTGATGGCTGCCTTTGGATCGTCGCTCCCTCTAGCTTCCGATGGGTCCAAAGTTAGTAGGGGAAATGACGATGGGCTGCGTCTGTGTTTCTCTTCTCAGACGTGACGTCTCGTCCTGAGACGTAGTTGGAAAATCTCTTCCTCAACTCTTCTAGTGTGCCGCTGTTGTCCAGGGACGTCGCATTAAGTTGTAGTGGCGGGCTTGGTCCTTAGCTGCTCGTTCCAGATTCCGTCGCACTATCTCGAAGATCTCCTTCATATCGGCCTCTCGATCTTCGGGAGCTTTGATTAACGTGCCTGTCCCGGGAGTTATTTCGTCATACAACGCATGCGGGAGGCGTGGTTCTCGTTCTTGCGTCAAAAAGGCTGGGCTGTACCCCGTTGAATCCTGGATGCTGGAGTTTATGGCCAGCATGACTTCGGGTAGTTTTTCGTCCCACGTGCGCTGTTGTGCCCCTGACAGTTGGGCGATGATGGTTTTGACAGTTCGATTGGCTCGTTCAGTAGGGTTCTCTTGGGGGGTGTATGGCGCCGTGAACTGTTGGCGAACACCCATGGCCTCCAGGAACCGAC